>JAJONZ010020828.1:0-16197 GCA_029582445.1 Solanum paucissectum
TCATGGATAATTATTCATCGTAAAAATTAAAATAATAAAGAGACAAATATTTAAAATATGTTGTCATTTTATAATAATTAAAATAAGGTTAAAAAAAAGAGAGAATAAATAAATACATTTATTAAGAGTAGAAATTAGAGAGGTGGAAGTTATGAATGATTACTTGGCATGTGAGGAGTTTTTGTTGTAAATGTTCATCAATTAATTAAATATTTATTTGGAATAAATTAAGTAATACACTTTTACTATAAAGTAATTAATTTAAATAAGAAAAAAGCCAAAAAAAGAAGAAGAAAAAAGACAAAATGTAAATGGAGATCATAGAGAGGTGCCACATCACCTACTCTATGTTTCTCCTTTATATTATATATAGATGTTTACAAGAATTGAATATATAAATAATAATTTAAATGCTAACCTGGTGCCTATAATTATGTCAGCCGTTGGAGCCAGCAACTAGCACAACCCATTTAGTTCCTTTGTGTTTTTTGGGTTAAGAATTGAGAGATATTACGACCTTCAATATTAACAAATATTGAGACCAAAACAAGGAAAAATACACCAACTAGATTATACCTAGATATCATTGTGTTTGAATTTAACAAAGAAACCAATCAACTAGGATTAGAATATTGAGTTTGGTGTATGACAAATTTATAGAAAATATGTCAAGAACTTGACAATTATTTATTGCACTTATGAGAATTTTCTTTAAATATTTATTGCTCATACCTTCTGAGGAATTATCTTTAAATATTTATTTGACCATATTTTTAAATAATTATTTGACCAATCTGATAAGATATTTTCTGATCTTTAATGTTTTCAACTTCCCTAGTCTTTTGTGATTTTTCACCTACAAAACTTCAAAAAAATTTCAAGTAAAATACATGTGCAAACACAATTTCAAAAACTCATTTTTTTAAAAAAAATTTAACTTCAAATTTTATGATCAAACACTTTTGAATTCAACTTCAAATTTTTTGTCATGTCATCTCATTGTTTTGTACGTTTTTTGTCCACTAAATGGAGTAGGCGGATACAAATAAAGGAATCAGATATGGGGAGCTTAACTAGAAAAAAAGTATTGGACACGTGCGTTGCATGTGTATTCGATGCTAATTAGTTTAAATTTTTGAAGACATTAGAATTAATATTTCAATTAGTGTAATGAATTGTACAAAAATTGAAAAGGAATGATACATGCTCAAATGATGAATAGTACAACCGTTATGCATTTTTGTTGCAAAGTACATCACATTGAAAGTTACTATCAAGTGAAGTTTAATTTTGAAGAGAGATAGAAAAATTTCTTTAGCACTGTATTCTATTACTTCGGTCACTAATACTATAGTCGGCAGTTGTACACAGTCAACAAATTATATAATATTTTCTTATACGGTTTTTTTACCATGGAATACATATTCAATAGTTATTGTCGTATGAAAGTATTATTTTGTTGAACTTGTACAAAAATTAGCTTAACCTATGTCTTCATTAGGATTGCTAGTAAATCATTGTCAATTCCTATACACCTGCAAAGATAAAACAAAATAATTACTAGTTATAATGAAAATAGAATAACAATCGACATATGATTTTTTTTTTTTATATATATATATATATATATATATATATAAATAAATCATAATTGCACGTGTAGATTGTTAGAAAATGAGATATTTCTAGGTAGTCTTTTGTTTAATGGTTCCTTTTTAAATAGTATGTTCAGTTTATAAAGGAAAGATAGTCCTTGTTTTATGGAATATGTTTTGTAAGAAAGTCAAAAGTAGTTGAATAGGTATGGTCTCTACCAACTTTTGAAAAGCTTCTATTGTTATAAGTCTAAGCCTTATGCAATATGCAAAGATGAATGATAATTTTTTTTTGTTGCTGAACCTTATCTTTTCTCTAAAGTTTGAAATACTAACAATGGTATCAAGAACCCTTCTTCTTAAGGGATTTGCGAAGACAAAGAAATAAGTTTTTTCTTCAGTTCTTCTAAGGTGAGTGAGTTGAGCAGCAGTAACATGGCATCCACTAGCTTCTTGGGTGCAAGCCCTCCCATGTTTATATGAGAAAATTATTACATATGAAGATGAAGGCTTATCTCATCTTCCTCCTCCCCTTGGACCAAATCCAACAGCTGCACAAATGAAGATTTATCAAGATGCGAAATCAAGGAAATCAAAGAATCTCACATGTCTTCATTCAACACTTTCAGATGTGATTTTCATAAGAATAATGTCTTGTGAAACACCTAAATAAGCATCGGAGAAGCTAAAAGAAGAGTTTGACGGAAGTGACAGAGTGAAGATTGCAAACTTTTAACTCTCAAAAGAGAATTTGAGATGTTAAGGATGGAAGAAAGAGATACGTACAATGAAAGAGTATTCTACGAAACTTACAAAATAAGGATGTTTGGTGAAACCTTTCTAGATTCAAAGGTGGTGGAGAAGATGATGATAAGCTTACCAGCAAGATTCGAGTCCAAGATTTCAGCATAGAAGAATCTTGTGATTTGAAGACTTTATCTATGGCAGAACTGATCAGCAAGTTGCAAGCCCAAGAACAAAGATCAAGTATAAGAGATGAAGAAATAACAGAAGTGGTATTTCAGGCACAACATAAAGGAAAGCAGCCTGTGAAAGACAATAGAAGAATGGAAGGAGATAAAGTAGCAAAGAAAAAACCATGGAAGGAATCTCAAAGAAAGGGAAGTTTCCACCTTGCAGCAATTGTAAAAGAATCAATCATCAAGAAAAAGATTGCTGGTTCAAAGGAAATCCATTGATTCAGTGTAGATTATGCAGAAAGATGGGTCATATTGAGAAAAATTGCAGGATCAAGCAGAATCAACCACGATAACACCATGTGCAACAAGCAAAAATTTGTTGAGAAGTTTGAAAATGAAGAAGAAAGCTTGTTTATGGCTTATCATATAGAAAACAGAGCCAACAAATCCTCATGCTTAATAGATAGTGGATGTATGAGTCATATGTCACTTAATGAGCTCTTGTTTCACACACTTGATAAGTCATTCAAAGCTAAAGTTAGGATGAAAAATGATGAAATAGTCGATGCACATGGAATGGTTCAGTTCTCTTTCAGATTACACAAGGTACAAAATTTATACATGATGTGTTGTATGTTCCTTGTTTATCATGTAACTTGTTAAGTGTGACTCAAATGATGTCTAAAGGATATTTCTTATTTTTTTAATGGGAAAACATTGTTTGATCATGGACAATGAAGATAGTTTGATTGTTAAAGTAAACATGATGGATATAATTTTTCCTTTAGATGGAAAGTTTGATAGTGCAAGTTTTGCAAGTATGGATGAGTCATGGTTGTGACACAAAATATATGGTCATTTTAACTATGCTACTTTAAAGTCTATGTATGAGAAAGGATTGACTAATGATTTACCTGAAATTTCATTGTCTAAAGAAGTTTGTGAGTCCTGTTAGACGGGTAAAGTGCACAAGAAAACATTTCCTAAAAATGATACCCGGAGGGCAACTAAAAAACTTGAACTAGTTCACACTTATAACACCTCGTATTCGAGAAAATAGAAAAATGTAGTTTTCCAAGACCTGGTGCCAGAACCACGGAAGCCACCGACGGATCGTGTGTCATACCACGGACCGTAGGTGGGGTCCCGTGGTTCAGTACGAGAAAATTCATGATCAAAAGGTGACACCTACGACCGCGAACCACGGTCCATTGATGGACCCACAGATCGTAGGTGGGTTCCATTGATGAGATCCAAAAATTATGGTCTCTGACCCCACCCACGATCGACCAGTACGGTTCGTGGTTGGACATACGGACCGTAGGTGAGGGTCAACAGTTATTTAGAGGAAAATGGTTGTTGGGTCAACTTCAAACGGTCATATATTTTAGCACAAAATGAACTAGGTGATTCATGACCTTTCAAATTAAAGATAATTGAATCATCTTTCCAACGCCACCGAGTTTGCTAAAATCCAAGCTTGGATTAAAAAGTTATGTTTGTTTTAGTGAAGTCCTGTCGGGCAGACCACAAACCACAACCCCAGTCGACGGTTGGTAGTCCAAACGACGGTCCGTGGGTCCCTCTGTGGATGACCTTCGTCAGCTTTTAAGTTAGGGTCATTTTGGTCTTTTCCCTATATATTGGGGCACTTAAACTACGTCGTTTGATGCCTAAACTACATCGTTTTACTTAGAATAAGTCTAATAACCTAGTCAGACATACCCAGAACCCTCATTCTCTAAATATCATCCAAATTAGAACGAAAAGAAGAGAAAGAGGCGCCGGTTTCTTTCAAGAACAAGCAACAATGTTCTTCAAGTTTTAGCCCCGTAATCCAAGGGATTTATCCGTAGATTTCGTCACCAGGTATGTGGGATTTTAGTGGGTTCCTTTCATCCACTAGGTCCCTAGAATTCAGTCAGTTCCTTGATTCTACATAGCTTGTTTAGACCTAGGGTTTTTAAAATCTTGGGAATTTATTTTGATTTCAACTACTATATAATCCATAGTCTAAATATCATGTTTTTCTTGGAAACGTTATTTAATTCCTTGTATAAAACTCAGAACCCTAGTTTGTGCAGATTCTCTTAGTTCATGAATTACACTTGCTAGGTCAGTTAAACAGATAATCATGCTTTAGATTTCAAATGTCACATTATTAGTATATAAACGTTGCATTCTCATTTAGCATGCCAATATTTTGGGCTATTCAATATTTCAGTTACATTTCAGTCATATACATATTCAGTTGGGAGTAGACTTAGCACCGAGTTGGACTAGAGTTCAACGTACCATCATAGTCCAGAACTACGTGGACCCGTAGAATTATAAGTCCCCTCTGTTAGGCATCCGGTTTTGTGATCACGCTAGTCATGTCTTTATACCCCTGGCAAGGTATTTTGGGTCATCTCGATGGGGCATATACATCAGACTCCACGTTTAACTCACGTGGTTTATGTCAGTTAATAATAGCTCCCATTGTCAGATTCTCCTTGCATTGACTAGGTTTTCAACATTTATATTAGTATACAGTTCAACATGTTATATTCATGATTAGTATTTGGTCATTGCATTCAGTTTAGTTTTTTAGTTATGTTTCGGTATTTATATTCTTGCTCATATTATGTCATTGCTCAGTTATGCTTTGTTTAGCTCATATATATTTGTTCAGCTTAGTATCTATATCCTGAATGCTCAGTACATTCCAAGTACTGACGCATGCTCTGCGCTACATCCTTTCATGATGTAGGTTCAGGTACTCATCATCCAGATCACGCTTAACTCGATTCTCGATCCACATTCAGTAGCTTCAGTGATGAGTCCTCATATTCCGAGGACAATAAACATGCTTTCATTTTAGTCTTTGCTTTCAGTTTTCAATTTTCAATTTTATTAGAGTTAGCTGAGGGGCATGTCCTAGCAACTCAACTTAGTTAGAGGCTTTTTAGACATAGTGGTAGATTCAACTTGAGTTGTTAAGTGATTGTTTCAGTTATCACTAAACTCTTAGTATGTTTTATACATTTAGACTAGTTGGGTTTTTTTTCCACTTTCAATTATCCATTGTTTTAGCTTCCGCAAAGTACATGTCTTATTCAATATTCTCAGTATGCTTGATATATGCTAGACACAAGGTTAGCTTGGGGTCACTCGTGATCCTAGATCCCGTGTTACGTCAAGGGGATAGCCTCGGAGCGTGACAAACTTGGTATCAGAGCATTAGGTTCAAGAAGTGGTAGCTCAATTTTCTGCAGAAGCAGAATACATCACCGCAGTTGGTGCAACTAATCAGGCTCTATAGGTAAGAAAGATTCTATGTGATCTGGAGCAAAATGACATTGAAGCTACTGTCATTAAGGTTGACAATAAGTCAACAATATCTATGGTCAAATATCTAGTGCAACATGGTCGTAGCAAGATATAAATGTGAAGTTTCATGCTATCAGGCAAGCAGAGAAGGATGACGAAGTTAAGCTTGTTCATTGCAGCTTAGATCAGTAGATTGCAGACATCATGAACAAGAAAAATCTCAAGGAGTTTTAGAAAATGATATATTTCTAGATAGACTTTTGTTTAATGGTTCCTTTTTAAATATTATGAATGATAAAAAAAACTTGCTTTTGAACTTATCTTTTCTCTAAAGTTTCAAATACTAACATAGATACCCTTAAGAGTGTTCTTACAAGGAAAAATCATATAGTGATGTGATAAAGTATTGATAAAGCTAATTATAATAACTTAAGAGTGTTCTATAATTCTTACTTCAAATTTGAGCATTACTGATCAAAGATTAAACTTGTATAATGTTACTGACTTGTTGAATTAATTCCTGCCTTGAAATTCCATAACCTTTTGCCAAATTTAAGAGCATTTATATAATTTAATATGGTCGATATAATACAACAAATATGGGAAAGTTGAAGAGACTCAAGGAGTGCGTTATACATACTTATATAATTTAAGTATGACAGTTTGATTTTAAGAGTATAGTGAATGGCTAGATATATATCCAAAAACTTGAAGGATATATTTAGCTAATTGATTTAAAACAAAATAACAGAAAATGACAAAAATTTAAGAAAAAAATAAAGTCTTCTGGGAGCTAAATAAAAATAGTGGAAAAGACAATAACATTATCAAAATAATTCATAGAATTTATGGAGTAGTTCTTAAGTACCTTTTTATGAACTTATATTGGAGTATGATCTGACTCTATAGACTTTTCACTATCTAAATGAATTTGGTTTATAATATGAGTTGAGTTCATTGCAACTCTTCAATTTCTTCAGACTTTTTTTGAGTAAGAAAGAAAATATTTTTTATAAGTGAATAACATTTGCATTTATAAGGATATAATTAAGAAATTGAAGTGTTGGACTTCTAATTCTACATTTACATAAATAAAATATGACTATTAAATTAAATTTACTATTTAATTATAATTTGATTTAGTATAGAGGCAAAATGATAATCGAACTTTGAAATTTGAAGTTCATATAGTCAAACATATAAGCTACTAAGATTCCCTAAAATCAATTGCACCAATATTACTTAATTTAACTAATAAAACTATGCGCGAATGTAATAAAAAATAATATATTTCACTGTGTGTATATACTAGCATTATGTACATAACTCAGAAAAATTCTACATGATTGTATACCTTCACTAGCATTATGTACATAACTCAGAGAAATTCTACATGCCGCCTGATTAATGAGTTGGTGGGATGTACTTATGTATGTAGTAGTTGCTTAAAGCTTCATTATTTCCCCCCCAAAAAAACAGACAAAATCGAGCAAGGATGAAACTGAACAAGACTCGGCAAATGCATAAAAAGGTCAAAATGCATTGATATTGAGAAAGTAAAGCTTTAGTATAGACATACTGGGCAAAGATCTGCTTCTAAGCAGCATTTTCTGAATGTAGCTATCAATTATAAGAAAATTTTGCAGCAATAATACAAACTGGAAAAATATACTGCCTACTGCCAAGAGTACCCTCTACTAACTTGAACATGCATTTTGTGCAGACATATATAGCAGCCATTTTATCAGTCGTAATCCCAGCATTGCAGATGTTGGCGATGCCACGTACATGTTTCCTTCCATACACTGTTAATCTTCCACAATGTGCCTCAAATATCTTGACCTGTATTCACAAATAGAGCAGTCATATTCTCATCAAAAGAACAAAAACACGAAAAAAATGAACTGAAGTACCCCAAATAAATATTGTTTTTTTTGCCAAGTTAAATACTTACATAAGACTCAAGGCAATCCCAGTTGTCAACAAGTGGCTGTCCAGCAGGTCGAACGCTGTGTAGTACCTCATTACCTTTTTCAACACCAAAAAGAAGCTCCCCTAGATGTTTTACGTTGTTGTCCACTTGACTTCTCTGTGACATAACTTTATTTAGTTTCACACGAGCTTCATATTTCTCATCGGAGCCTTCAGGAGCATTTTGGTGCTGCAAACATTAAGAAACAACATTAAAAAATCATGTGTAGGATGATGAATTCTCCATCAAAAAGAGGTAGGAACGTACTTTGATGAACAAATAGAAAAGTTCAGTACTGCGCTGATCCACATTCACTACATAAAAAATGATCATGAATTAATTGCCGCTAAATATGTATTTTTAGCGACAATTAACACTCTTTATATATGTCCCTAAAGCCTTTAGCGACATTGGTTCTAATGACACTTAACTAATGCCGATAAAGACTTTATCACTCTTTATTAATGCCAATATTTATTGCCGCTAAAAGTTGTTTTTGTTGTAGTAATTCCTTGATGATGATGTCGAGAATGACCTAGCATCCACAGAGTCATGACTGTGATTTTTGAAATTCTCACCCATATACGCGGCAAGAGGATCAAAACTCACCACTTTATCACCGTATTGTGTGACATGAGAGCCATAGTCACCATGAGTTATGTTGGCTCATGGCTGCAGTTCTTTTTGCAACCTAAGCGACAAATGAAATCATAAATCTTCCATTAAAATGGAATAAAAGAAAGCATAGGTATTGCCCAAACAAATTGCTTAAAGCATATGCAATATTTGTCCATAACAATATAAACTATTACTCAACTATACTGCCCATGCAAGCTGTTAGTTTTTCGATCACTGTTCATAGGTGCAAACAATAATTAGTTTGACATAATGCGTCATTTCCAAGTGTGTATTATAGAAACAAAATAAAAGAATCTATACTTGACATACTCCTTCCTAACAATGTGGACTACGAGAACAGAGGTTATAAAATTGTTTAATATACCTATCTTCCATCCAGGCAACACTGTACAAGTCTCCCAAGCAAACACCCTTAAACTCGCGAGGGGGACACTGACCCAAGCAGGGAAAATCAGGAGTACCCTCGCCACAGTATGTGCCATAACTGTCTTCATCAGGTTTCGATGCAGTCATGGCATAGATATTAAATCTTTTGGGGAGAAGACTATCAAACATGCTTCCAGACTCACAGGCTTCTAGGTAGAACACCTGAACATCATCCAACATAAAATACAGACATTAAATTTCACTGATCAAAGATTCGCGCAAAGGGAAAGAAAGCCTGAAAAAACTAAAGCAAGCGAGTAATTACCAGTCTATCATACGTCCCTGAAGCATGCTTCTCTTTCAACTATTTAAATAGTTTATGTGCGTAAATCGATTCTCCACTTGGCATTGCTGATAATAATAAAAACAAGAAAACAATTATGCATATCCTAATCAGTTTCAAAGAATCACAAATCAAGCTTCGATTTGCAATGAGTATAATTAGGTTAATATTCCAATTGCCTAACCATGTGATTAGGCGGCAAGTTCCTAACATGATTACTTATACACATTCACAACTACAGCCACAAAATATCCAATTATCCATATATTCAGTTGGGATTTGGATTTTCTCATTAGAATGTGACATTTTCACAACTTCAAAATAGGATCTCATTTCTCGCACAGCCACTCAACTAATAAGTTTATTACATCAGGAAGTCACATTTCTTCTTGATTCCAATTCTTTTCAACAAACAAACTGACTTTCTGAGATGATAACTACTCCCTCCGTCCCAATTTAAGTGTCACGAAGTTTAAGACTTTTTAATCTTGTGGTGTTAAACTTGCATATGGAATATCAAAATTGAAAAATTTACTAAATATAATTAAAAAAAAACTCGACAGACCAAAAAGGAAAGTAAGACACTTAAATTGGGACAGAAGGTGTATTAGTTGAGTAAACAAAATTAATGTAAGGAAGATACTTACTAATCATTCCAGGGCCACCATGATCAGTATAATATATGAAGATATGGTCATTTGGACCACTATTCAAAACTTTACCACTTCCCACAACAACACCACTTTTGTTGGCAAGGATGACATTGTAAAAGTTCTGAGCAGTAACATGTTCACCTACATAATCCTGCCTTATCAAAAAAGAAAACCCCTCATAAGCTAACTAACACTCTAATAATCTTGAAAAATTTCCAAGAAATTGAACACAAAAAGAACAAACCTTTAGGACACCTTTGTAAACATCATGGCCATGTGAGTTATTGATGATGACTCCAGGTCTAGGGTTTTCTGTATTGTTAGCAATATCATCGTACATGAATACAATGATGTTCTCATCCTTAAGACCACCAGTCTTCAGTAATTGGTAAGCATGACACACATCCGCCTGAAATCATACAATCAAGTTACATTCACATTTTAGTAGTTGTCGTGGATTATTTGACTTGACACAAAACTTAAAGCAAAAATAAATATTCTTAAAATTTGTTAATTTGTATCACTCTTGACTATAAATCATTTTATTAACTATAAAAAAGTATTTTAAAATTACATTATTTTCATTTGTAAAAGAGAAAATACATCATTACTCCCTTAAACTATAACACTTTTTGTAAAAAGACACTGTAACTTCAAAAGGGTTCTAGTAACCCCCCTTATTCTTTTTCAACATGGATTTATTACCCCTTGTGATCCTACGTGGCACCTCGAGTGTATTTCACTCGCCACTAGCGAGTGAGATAAGCAAAAAATTCTAATTTTATCTGTTTCAACATTTATTTAATTAGATTTTTTATTTTTTTTAACTCTATTTGATTTATTATATTTTTTCAATTCGGACCTGTCAACACTGATGATGAAGCTGCAATACTTGTAATTGGCGGCCATAGAGAATTTCTCCGTCTGTTTCATTCTTTTACTATTTCAGCAACATAATTCTCTGCACTTGAAAATATGCTAATTATATTGTTAATAGTTATATAATGAAGCAAAAGACCCACCAAAAAAAATCTTTCTTTTACCCAGAAGACTAAGAGCCCGTTTGGATTGGCTTAAAAATCGGTCAAACATATTTTTAAGTCAGTTTTTGACTTCTGGAAGTGTTTGACAAATATAAAAAATAACTTAAAATAAGTCAAAAATGACTTAAAATAAGTTACGAAGTGTTTGACAAGGTAAAAAATGACTTAAAATAAGTCACAAACCAAAAGTAGGTCTCCCCTACTTTTTATTTTTTGATTTAAAAGTCATTTCAGTTTGACTTTTTATTTTTGACTTAAAAGCTATTTTTTTTTAAGTCAATCCAAACGGGCTCTAAGTTTTCAAAATTGACTTCTATTTTGCTGAGGGAGATCGAAATTGATGAGATTATTGGAAAGAGAAAGAAATGAAAGTGGAGTTAGATAGTAGGGGAAGATCGGAAAAGGCTGGTGAGAGAAGCATTAGAGAGATTGACAACAATGGCGAACGACGTGAGGGAGAATCGTCGGGGGACATTTTCACAAATACCCTATCTGAATTAGAGAGAGAGTTCCAATCTTTGCAGATAACATCTTAATTTTGAGAAAAATCAAAGACAATGTACGCAAAAAGAAAAATAATCATTGAAGAAAATAGGGGAAATTTTGCTTCTACAATTTTGCTTAGCCATTGATTTGATAGAGTTTTTTATTTTTCACTTTCAATTTTAATCCGCTCAGCAAATGATTGAGATGGTGTTATAGAGCGGCGGCTATGCGAGAGAATGGTCGGCGGCGGCGGCGAAGAGGAGGGTTACCTGCGGTCGAACGATTGAAGAAGAAGAAGAAAAGACAATTTATTTATTTAAAAAATAAGAAATAACATATATGAAAATAAAAATAAAAAATAAAAAGAATTAACAGGTGGTAAGTAATAATTGGTGCGTGTATGCACTTTCTTCATTATACTTGGGGTTAGTAAAAAAATGAGATACTTTTAACACTTTTAAATTGTATAAGGGGATGTTAGGACCTTTGCAAAGTTTGTGTCTTTTTAGAAAAAGTGTTATAGTTAAATGGGGTAATAGATTTTGTGGAATGGTCAGCCCCACCCATGTTCATCATGAAGAATATCGATGCGGACAAGGAGGGAGTAACCTTTATTAGGCATGGCGTGCCACCTTCATCACCGAATAGTTTAACTCTAGTTGATAATGTAGTAAGTAATCCTGTATTTTGTAATATATAGCGGGCAACTACTTCTTTGTTCAGCACAAATACTATAGATGCTGGAAAGAAGGGAGCAAATTTTCACACCTTTGACATGCCTCCTCCATCTTCGGATAGTATAGCCTTAGTAGCTAATTTACCTAGTATTCAAGCTGATTGTAATGCTTCTAGCCACCTGAATTGTATGGACGCATATTATATATAAATAAATTAACTCCTTTTCAACAAAAAAAAAATGATGTATTTTCTCTTTGTAGAAAGGTAACTTTTTTTTGAACGACTAAAAAAAGTGTGTTAAATTGGAATAGAGTAATTCTCTGTAGTCCATATTAAGTGAATTGTCAGAAGTTTTTTTATAGATCAAAATAAGTGAATTTTTCAAAGTTTAAGATAAAAAAAAGAGTGGGTATATAGTTCTTATTTCTCCTTTTTATTTTGATCAAAACATATTTCTTGTTTTTTTTGGGTGAGAATTTCTAGGTACTTAACACTTGCTTGGACTTTATTACTCTCTCTGACTTCATTCAATAGATGCCTATTAAACACAAACTATTGTAAAATAACACGATTTTAGACTATAAGTTGGTAGTAATTTGATATAATCTAATACAAAAAGAGTTTAAAATTTTAAGTCAAATCAAAGTATCAGACTTTTCAACTTCAGATTTTTGTGGATTTCTTTATTTTTTTTGTATTGTAGGACAATCAAATTCAATTATCTCAAGACCTATATGAAACTTAAACAATCAATAATAGCCAAATGATTCACAAAATACAAGAAAACTTATAGATGTTGATGAAGATATCATCAGACCACTTCAATCACCACAAATAATTAAATCCTCAAACATTCACATCATCCTAAAACATTCACACCAATAATGTCATCTATTCATCATCAAGACTAGTAATTAACGTTTACAAGGAATTGAATCATAAAAAAAAATGTTAGGCTATATATATCATATAAAAAGAATAATTTAGGACGATAGCCTGATGCCTATAATTAGTCCAGCCATTGGAGCCAGCAACTAGGACACCCTATTTGGTTCCTTTTATTTTTTGGGTTAAGAATTGAGAGATACTACAACCTTCAATATTCACAATTATTGAGACCAAAACAAGGAAAAATACACCAACATTATTATACCTAGATATCATTGTTTTTAAATTAACAAACAAACCAATCAACTAGGATGGAGAATATTGAGCTTGGTGTATGACAAAATTATAAAAAATATGTCAAGAACTTGACAATTATTTATTGCACTAGCATTTGGTTATAGATTATGAGGCTATTAATTTTTCTATAAATGTTTGTTTGACAATATCTTTTGAGAAATTATCTTTAAATAATTATTTGACCAATTTGATAGGATTTTCTCTGATATTTAATAATTTCAACTTCCCTAGTTTTTAGGACATTTCACTCTCAAAACTTCAAGTAAAATACATGTACAAACACAACTTCAAAAATTCAAAAATTTTAAACTTCAACTTTAAAATTTATGATTGTATAAACTCTCTTCACTTGCCACTTTTCAAAATTTTCAAATAAAAAGGGCTAGAATTATGTACAATAACTCAGGTTAATGAGTTGATGGGATCTACTACATATGCATGTAGTAGCGGCTAAAAGCTTCATCATTTTCCCCCAAATACCTATGCTTCATTTAGTTTCACATGAGCTTTATATTTCTTTTTGCAACCCAAGCGACAAAATGAAATCATAAATCTTCCATTAAAAATGGAATAAAAGAAAGCATAGGTATTTCCCAAACAAATTGCTTAAAGCATATGCAATATTTGTCCATAACAATATAATTTCTTACTCGACTATACTCCCCACACAAGCTGTTAGTTTTTCGATCTTGTACATCACTGTTCATAGGTGCAAACATTAATTAGTTTGACATAAACGACATTTCCAAGTATAAATGATAATAACTACTCCCTCCGTCTCAATTGAAGTGTCACGGAGTTTAAGACTAATCAAAATTAATGTGAGGAAGATACTTACCAATAATTCCAGGGCCACTGTTCAAAACTTTCCCACTTCCCCCAACAATACCACTTTTGTTTGCAAGGATGACATTGTAAAAGTTGTTAGCATTAACATCTTCACCTACATAATTCTGACTCAACAAAAAGAGAAAAGAAAACCCCTCATTAGCTAACAAACACTCTAATAATCTTGAAAAATTTCCAAGAAATTGAACACAAAAAGAACAAACCTTAGGACACCTTTGTAAACATCATGGCCATGTGGCTTATTGATGATGACTCCAGGCCAGGGGTTTTATCTATGGTGAGCAATGTCATTGTACATGAATACAATGATGTTCTCATCCTTAAGACCACCGGCCTTTAGTAATTGATAAGCGTGACACACATCCGCCTGAAATTATACAATCAAATAAGCACTTCATTTGGTAGTTGGTTAGAGCTATGCACAAATATTAGTAAGTAGGATTAGTCATTAGTATATCTTTTATACAAAATTTAAACTCTATAATTACATTCTGATTTTTGTAATTTCGCACTTGTTCCTTGTACCACAGTGAGCCACTCACCATATATTAATCCCTCTCTTTCAATTTATGTGACACTGTTTGACTTGACATAAGTTTAAAAAAGAAAATAACTTCTATCACTACAAATGAATCGTTAAACATTCACACCAATGCACCATATCAAACATTCACACCAATAATGTCATCTAACTATCATCAAGATTATTAATTAATGTTTAAAAGAATTGAATATATAAATAATAATTTAAATGCTAACCCTGTGCCTATAATTATGCCAGCCATTGGAGCCAGCAACTAGGACATCCCATTTGGTTCCTGGTGTTTTTTGGGTTAAGAAGTGAGAGATAATACGACCTTCAATATTATAAACCAATATTGAGACCAAAACAAAGAAAACTACTCCAACAATATTATAGCTAGATATTATTGTGTTTGAAATTAACAAACAGACCACTCAACTAGGATGAGAATATTGAGCTTGGTGTATGACAAATTTATAAAAATATGTCTAGACCTTGACAATTATTTATTGCACTAGCATTTGGTTATAGATTATGAGAAATTTTCTTTAACTATTTATTTGACCATATCTTTAAATAATTATTTGACCAATTTAATAAGTTTTTCTCTGATGTTATTGGGGAGCTTAACTAAATGTAGGAAAGGGGATAGGGATTACAATGTGAGGAATCAAATCCTCACCAACAAGGAGGGAGTTCAGGTAGTCAACCAACTAATTGCACCAATGTTACTTTATTTTAACTAATATATTTCACTGTTTATATATAAATATATATATTAGTTCTATGAATTGATATTTTCTTATTTTAATGAAATATTATATACTCTGTAATATTTATATTTAGGTCAGTCGCATATACGGGAATGTAATTAATCTTAGTCTTCACTCGGGACATGATATGTTTTTTCATTTTTTGGGAAAATATTTTCGTTCATACCAAATACACCAACATAATTATGATTGTATACGACCCTCTTAACTTACCACTCTTCACTAGCATTATGGACGATAACTCAGAGAAATTCTACATGCCACCTGATTAATGAGTTGGTGGGATCTACATAGGAATGGAAATTAATGGGGAGGTGTGGGTGTGGGGCGGGGAAGTCTCTAAGCGGGTGCGGGGCTGGTCAAAGCCTTACTTTTAAAAAAATATGTGGGTGGGGGGTGGGGTGCGGATCACTTGGACAACGGTAAAAAAATGGGCAACTGGGGTAGGAGGAAAAATAAAGTGGAACAAGGAAATGAGGAAGCCTCATTAAAATATCAAAATCGCCTATCTCCAAATCATTTACAAAAGATAAAAAGAAGGCATATGTAATATTGCAGTAATACCGTAACAAAAAGTCATATGAAGAAAGCCAAAACGGGAGTTGTTTTTATTATGAGATACATGGTTTATGAATTCTATATGTAAACATAGCATAAAGAAGACGAAAAGCTCCAACAGTGAAGTTCTTAAATTTACCGATAATAACTTACCTATGTATAATGAATGTGGGACGGGTTATGTCACGCTCTGAGCCTACACCCTGGACGTGGTCGGCACTCAAGAACTATTGTTGACCCCAAGCGAATTCTTGACCTGACTGATTACTTAGCGGAAGACTAACTCAACAAATTTAAGCTTT
>JAJONZ010020829.1:0-12694 GCA_029582445.1 Solanum paucissectum
AGTCTTGTCCGTACTTAAATTATTTCCCTTTGTAAAAATCCTCATTAGTCATATTTCCCTTAAAATAATTATTATATAATAATAATAATAATAATAATAACAAAACTAATAATAATAATTTTATATTTGTATTCTATGCCTAGTTTTATTTTCATTATTAGTTCGGTCAACACTTGAAGTTTCTCCCTTTAAAATATTTCCTTTAGTTTCCCCTTAATAATAATAATAAAAACGAGCCTTTTATTTAGTTATTATCTTCTCAAAATTAGTCAAAAAATCATTTTTAGTCAAATCGCCGGTCAACCGCAAGTTAGCGGGTCCGAGTGCCTAACACCTTCTCGGAATGTACATCGAACTTTGGACCCTTTTTATTTTCAATTGATTTTATCTGTTTAAATCTATTGAAACCCCTTTAAATATTTTCTTGATTTTTACTAAAAAATTAAGTGGCGACTCTGTTCTTTTGGAAATTCGATTTCTCTTAAATCATAAGTTTAATCGATTTTTTTTGAAAACTCAGTCATTTTTCCTTTTACTTATATTTTCCTAGTAAAACACTACTGATGACACATTGTATGTGGACTCAGGAGCAAGTAGTCATATGACACATAACTCAGGTATTCTAACTGATCTTAAACACTACAATGGACCAGATAAAATCATTATTGGGAATGGATCAAAGTTAGACATAACACATGTTGGAAACACATCAGAATTAGGTCTAAAGTTAAAAGAAGTTCTTGTAGTCCCTAAGATTAATAAAAAATTACTCTCAGTTAGTAAGCTTGCAAAGGATAATTGTTGCACTCTTAAATTTGATGAAACTAACTTTGTTGTAAAGGACAAGAAGACAAGGACACTGCTGGCCAAGGGAACTAAAAAGAATGGACTCTATGCTTTGGAAGATAATAATCTCTATGCTTTGACTGCTGCACACGATTGGAACACGTCGGATAACATGTGGCATACTAGATTAGGACATCCTAGTTTGAAGTATTTAAAAGTTTTGAATAGTAATAGTTGCATCAATATTAATAGTTGGAATAAAATGCCTACTGTTTGTTCCAGTTGTCAAATGGGAAAGAGTTGTAAACTTCCATTTGGTTTGAGAAATAAAATTGAGAAATAACCTTTATTGAAAATACATTGTGATTTATGGGGACCTGCTCCTGTCGAATCTTCCCAACATATGAAATATTATGTTGTTTTTGTTGATGGTCACACGCGATATACATGGATTTATCCACTGAAAAAGAAATCTGAATTCTTTGAGGTTTTTCTAAAATTCCAGAAAATGGTGGAAAAACAATTTTCTAAAGAAATTAAGATTTTTCAGTGTGATGGAGGTGGTGAGTTTATCCAAACAGACTTCATTAAGCATTTGGAAGATTGTGGCATTGTGAGACATATTTCATGTCCTAACACACCTGAATAAAATGGAGTTGCAGAGAGAAAACATAGGCATATTATGGAGATTGGCTTAACTTTACTACTTCATGCTAATTTACCTTTGTTTCTTTGGGTTGAGGCTTTCCTCACTGCAGTATTTCTCATCAATAGACTGCCCTCCTCAGTCCTAAAGATGGTGACTCAATTTGTTAAGTTGTATGGGGAACAACCTGATTACAACAACCTAAAAGTATTTGGGTGTAAATGTTTTTCATATATCAAGGGTAGCAACAAATTCAGTCCAAAGACCTACCCTTGTGTGTTCATAGGGTACAACAACTTACACAAAGGATATAGATGATATCATCCCCCTACAAGGAGGGTTTACATATCATACATATTGTGTTTGATGAAAACACATTACCCTATACGTCTCCAAAATAATCTCAGACTAACGTTGATGTCTCACCTTACCTTGCTACTTTTGTTGAATCTTTTTCTAAATTGCAGGCACATGATAAGTTTGCTTCAGGGGAAGTACAGGCTGCTAGTCCACACATTACTTGTGATAATGCTGCTACAACTCATATACTCCTTGATGATGAGAGTACTATTGACCTCTCAGGCGCAGGATCAGATGCAGAGGAACAGGTTCAAGGTGATGATTTATACAGTAGTATTGAAACTCCAGCTGCAGATTTTGGATATGCTAGTAGCAGTGAGGAATATGTTGCACTTACAGGTCCAGCCAATAAGCATCATCAAACAACTACTTTAGTTGATGTACCAGTTGACCATCAATCTGACAATGCTACACTCTAGTCAACTACTTTGGTTGATGTACCAGTTGAGGTACTTCCTGCACCACAAGGGCATCATATGATCACTAGGCACAAAGCGAATGAACATCACTTGTCACTTGTTGCTCGCAGCATCACATAAATTTTGAGAGAACCGAGTACTACTAAGGAAGCACTAAGGTCACCTCATTGGCTTGCAGCAATAAAGGAAGAAATTGATTCTTTGTATACTAACAAGACATGGATTTTGATGCCCAAATATCCTGGTATAAATTTGGTTGGCTAAAAATGGGTGTTCAAGACAAAGTTAAAAGATGATGGGACAGTAGATAGATACAAGGCCAGACTTGTGGCAAGGGGATTCTCGCAGCTTGAAAGGATAGATTTTGAAGAAACATTTAGCCCCATGGTTAAAGACACAACTATTAGGGTGGTTCTATCCATTGTTGTCAGTTCATAGTGGGAAGTTAGACAACTAGATGTAAAAAATGCCTTTCTCCATGGCTTCCTACAAGAGGAGGTGTACATGAGTCAACCTCCTGGTTTTGTTGATCCCCAATATCCTCAGCATGTGTGTCTACTTAAAAAGGCATTGTATGGTCTTAAACAAGCACCAAGAGCCTGGTTTGATAGGTTTAACATGCATCTCTTACACCTTGGTTTCATTTGTAGTAAAGCTGACCCTTCCTTGTTTATTTTGCAAACTCACAAAGGCAAAATATTTCTCTTGTTATATGTGGATGATATTATTATCACAGGAAGTAATCCATCTCATGTCTCAGCGTTGGTTCTCCAACTTGGGAAGGAGTTTGCTAAGAAAGACCTTGGCCCTTTACACTTCTTTCTAGGAGTTGAGGTGAAGTATTTCGAAGGAGGAATTCACTTGAATCAAAACAAGTATGATGTTGAGTTGCTGGCCAAGACAGAGATGACTTTGTCGAAGGCTGTAGCCACTCATTTGGCTCAGAATCATGGTTTGCATGAAGCTGTGGAAAGTCTTGTAGATGTCTCCTTGTACAGAATGATAGTAGGGAGCCTTCAGTATTTGACCCTCACAAGACCTAATATCACTCATGCTGTGAATTTAGCAAGCCAGTTTATGCAAAGCCCAAACACTGAACATCTTCAAGGGGTAAAGAGGATTCTCAGGTACATCAAAAGTACTCTACACTTTGGACTCAAAATTATTTCACAGTCTCTATGTAGGTTGTATGGCTACTCAGATGCTGATTGGGGAGGTTGTACCATCACTAGGAGATCAACTACAGGCTATAGCATCTACCTAGGTGCACATTGTATCTCTTGGACCTCCAAGAAACAGACTACAGTAGCCCGATCAAGTGTTGAAGCTGAGTATAGAGCACTAGCCTCCACTGCTGCAGAAATGACTTGGATTTTGTATCTTCTTCATGACCTTGGAGTGTTCCTTCGATATGTTCCTACGTTGTACTGTGATAACATGAGTGACTTGTATATGCCGGTTAATCCAGTTATGCATGCTCGAACCAAACATGTTGAAATGGACTATCATTTTGTTCGTGAGAAAGTGGCCAGGGGACAACTTCTTACTCAGTTTGTGCAGTCTAAGGATCAGCTAGCTGATATTCATACCAAAGCCTTAATCAAAACAGGTTTTCTCTGGTTTTCGCAACAAGCTAGGAGTTACAGTTTCTCCACTCACTAACTTGAGGGGAAGTGTTGAATGAAGCTTGAAGACTGATGGAACATGTCAAAGGAACAGGTCTATCGAAGCAGGCTGACGAGTTAGAGTTAGAGTCATACTAGGACTAGACTACTAAATCCTAAGTTATGTACGACTAAGCTACTGTATATTGCAGAAGTCGACTAGGATAAAGTATTTGAGTTACAATACTACTCATGTAAATAATTGTGTTGTAGTAGGTTTCCTAGTACAACTAGAATAGGACTCTTCTCATATATAAGGAGCTTGTAACTCAATATTATAATTATCAATACAATCCTTGATTTCTCTAATCCTAGACGTGAGATTTCTACAAATTGATCACTTACCAAATGTCAATTTTCAATTTAAAAAAGAAGAAGAAGATAAACTATCAACTTTTAAAATTGAAAAGACGGTAAACAACAGTAAAATTGAATAAATCATCCACATTTACACATAAATAAAAATTGCAAGTTGTAATTTTAATATGTATGCAATTTTATAAATTGTTCAAAATACAAATAATTAGAGATCACAACCGTCATGTGGTGATATATTTGCCTTTTAATTAGTTAATATTAAACAACTCACATTTCAAATATTGTATTAATTAGTATTGGATTTATTTAGTAAGAAACAACTCTCTCTAAATAATTTGTAAGCTAATTTATTTAAATAAATTTACTAGTACAAATATAAAACATAAAATTAAGAAAATAAATAAAATAATTAAAATAATTTGACGTATATTTTTGTCTTTACTTAGACATATCTCATGATATTATATCTCATGTATTACTAATGTTGACACCCAATTTTGACTCTCTACAATATAAATTAATCATCGAGCTTCTTCAATTTCAAACGATTTAAAATAATTAGTTTTATATAAATTTCAAAATAAAAAAATATAGTTTGCAAGTTATTTTAAATAGTTTTGTCACTTTTTATAATTTTTAAATAATATATATGTTTTATATAATTATGTATATAATTAATGAATTTTATGAATGTTCAAAAATCATCTCAAAAAGATTTTATATTTTAAATATTTTATTAAGTGACGGTTATAATTTTGAATTAATGAATTTTATGAAATTCAAAATACTTTCAAGTTATTTTTAAAGTAATTTTGTCTTTTAATAATTGTAATAATTTAAATAATAAATAGGTATATTTTTACAATTGCGTTATTTTATAAATATAAAAAATTATCTCAAAAGATTTTACATTTTAGTTAAGTATTTTATTAATTTACTTTAGTTCAAGTTATAGTTATAATTCTGAGTTAAATAGTTTGTAATTAAATTAATTATTTTATAATTGATTTAATTATTTTATTTTGTTAAAATTAAGAAGCTCGTTAATTAATTAATATTAATTCATTTTTAAACTCAAAGGGCCATATGTTAATTTGAATATAACCCAACGTACAATACAATACAACATATATAATACATCGTACAATAGCCATAGCCTACGACCCCTATACGTCTTCTTCTCCAACGATGCGCCCCAAAACCCGCAAGAACCCAACAGTTCAAAGCGAAACCCAGAAACGCGTACAGAAATATGTAAGATCTCTCGACCCGTCCACTCCAAATGGCGCAACAGTGTACCCTCGCCGTCCTCCTCACCTGCAGACCCATCACCCTCACGTTCCCTTTTTGCGGAGTTTCAGAGCAAAAAATGACTCCCCATTCCTTTTTACTGTTGCCTCGAAAAGGAACAAATTGATTAAAAAATCCAATAGTATTTGCCCCCTAGTCGCCCAAAAATTTTCCCTTTAAAACCCCTTTACACTCTAATGATAAGACACGGTTGTTGAGTTTGAATTTCCATTGAACAATCAATATGATACTTTATAAATTTCAAACAACTCTCTAATTCTAATTTCCGAGAAGGTCGCCGGAGACTCTGCCCAGGTTTCTTGGCTTGTTGTCCCTACTCGAAGTTTGTGGTAAAAGAATATCCGCTCTCAAGCTCGTCGTCATCCAGTCGCTGCTTCGAGAGAGGTAAAAAATCTTTCTAAATCTCATTTTGGATTCAAATAATGGTTACTTAACTAGAAAATTTAGACTTGCTTCAGCTGTATCTTTTGTTTGTTGCATTGCTGTATATATATGATTGCCACTCATTAAATTTCAATATAATTAATTGAATCTATTTACTAAGTGTTGCTTTGGTTTAGGCTCTTTCACATCTCCCTGTTCATGTAGTGTATCACTATCTTCTGCCCTTCTCACTTCATATACTTACCTTGTTCATCGGCACCACTTCAATATTTGAGCATAATCGTATCTTGAAGTGTTGTCCATGATGTTATGTTAATAGCTCGTCATAATAAGTGTCTATTTTTTTATTTATCTAAACTATTTTAAGGTCTCGAAATGGGCTGCAAAATCTTTGTTTTTTTTTCTTTCCAAGTGTATCTCAATATGTTACTCATTAGTCAAAATCTGGAAAGTTTATTCAAATATTGTAGTTGTTCTTCCTTTAAATAAGATAAAAGTGTCAAAAACACACCTAAACTATCTCATTTTTTTTAGTTTCATATCTAAACTATTGAAAGTGTGAGTTTCATACCTAAACTATCACTTTTTAGTTTGAGAAACACACCTCAGTGGTGTGTATAATACACTCTCTCTTTTATTTGAAAAAAACATTGACACATGGCATTCCACATGGATAAAATATTTCACCTTGACAAAAATTAAATAATAAACTATTAATTAATTAAAAATTAAAGATTAAAGTATTACTATCCATAATAATATATTGTTTTAAAAAAATAAAATTTGAATTATTTTTTTTACCCCACTCCACCACCTCCCCCCTCCCCGACAATCCCCCCATCCTTTTTTCAAAAAAAAAAATCTTTTATAAAATCTTTTTAAAAATATTTTACATTTTATTTTATAAAAGAAATATTATTTTTTTGGTTAATAATTTTTTAACTTTTAATTTTAACTAATACTAATAAATTATTTAATTTTTGTCAAGGTTGAATGTTTTGTCCATGTGGAATGTGATGTGACAATTTTTAAAAAATTTAAAATCAAAGAGAGAGTATATTACACACACGATAATGAGAGTGGTATAGAAGAGAGAGGTGTATTTCTCAAACTAAAAAGTGATAATTTAGGTATGAAACTCACACTCTCAATAGTTTAGGTATGAAACTCAAAAAAATGGTATAGTTTAGGTGTGTTTTTTAAACTTATTTCTTTAAATAACCATTTTCATGTTAATATACTTCTTTGAAATCTGTGGTTTGTTATAGTATCATGTGAATATACAATATTATACACACATATATAGGTTTAGTGCAACAAATATGTGGCCAAAACGAAAATACAAGTGCTTGGAGAGTTTGAATTAGGCTGTATACACTAAGTATACAGGAAAAAGAACCAAAATACAGTCATATACGGCAGTATACAATCAATGTATACGCTAGTTTTTGGACTAAGCAGGTTTTGAGAGAAAATGGGCCATGGATAATTTTGCTTTTCTTTTAGGGAAATTTTTCAAAATGTCAATATTTTGACATTTAATAGGATCCAATGTCAACACTTTCAATATTTAGTAAAAATGTCAAAATTTTAATTTATTATGTATCTTATTTAAGTTTTTATTATTTGTTTTAATTGAAAGAATACAATTGTTAAATAACAAAAAGGAGAATTTTAGGGGAGATAAATTTTTTAAAAAGGAACAATTGCTTAAAAGTCTCAGCAGTTACAAAATTTCAAAACTAAATACTAATCGTTTTTCTCCATAGCTGATGAGTTCTCTCATTATCGATTTTCAATATATTTTGATTGAAATCTTTTTTTTTTGTTTTGTTGAGAATTATTTTAACAAAACAGGACAAAAAAATCATTGACAAACAGCTGTGGAGAAGAATTTTTCTACTGGGAGTTCGATCAAATTGGTTGAATACAAATTGGACCAGGTATTAGTTAATTGCTTCATCCTTAATCTTTTTCTAAGTGATTATAAAATTTTGATATGAAAGTTTGTAAATAATTGTAAGTTGTATTTGTTTTCATTGTAAATTGTATGTACTATAAACAACGTAAGAAAAATTAGCTTTGGTGGATTTCTTTAATTTTTTGTGGTTGCTGATTACGAAAAATGTTAATGGATTGTTTGAAGATTTTTTGATCGGCCGTTTGTTCTTAATGGTTCAATATTTATTTTGTATACATATATGTTGGCAGACTTCATTGAAATATGAAAAATACAGTTTTGTTCAAATTTGTTTTTAATGTTTCAATATTTGTATTGTACTTGATGCAAGGACTATTGTAAATACATACATTTTTAACTTGGATACAAAAAAAACTATTAACATCTCTAATTTTGTATTTGTTAATGACTTGAGTATTTTATTTTTTTAAGTTTGAATACAAAGAAAATATGGGGAGTATTAGTTTCATAATTATGCATTCTAGGAGATGGAACGAAGAAAATTGCTACGTTGATTACACAATAGAGGCAATTATAATGAAAGAATATGCAACATTTAAAGATTTAGTTGATGAATATTACTTCAAATTGACCTTGTGTAATTAACTTGCTTTTCTGGAAGTAACAGTGGATACAATTATATTGATCAATACGAAATACAAAACTGTTCAAGTTCATTATATGTAAAATGAATACAATTATGTATTCATATGTCAGTTTGTATTGTCATTTATTATGTATTCGTTTAAATATATTACTTCAAATTGATCTTGTGTAATTGACTTGCTTTTCTGAAAGTAACAGAGGATACAACTATATTGATCAAGACGAAATACAAAACTGTTCAAGTTCATTATATCTAAAATGAATACAAAAAGTAAACTAACATATTGTGGCAACACAAATTGTATATTGATCAATACGAAATACAAAACTATTCAAGTTCATTATATGTAAAATGAATACAATTATGTATTCAAATGTCAGTTTGTATTGTCATTTATTATGTATTTGTTTAAATATATTACTTCAAATGGACCTTGTGTAATTGATTTGCTTTTTTGAAAGTAACAGAGGATACAACTATATTGATCAAGACGAAATACAAAACTGTTCAAGTTCATTATATCTAAAATAAATACAAAAAGTAAACTAACATATCGTGGCAACACAAATTGTATCCGTATTTGAGAGGTCGCCAACCTATCTTTGTATTTGAAATCATAACCATTTGTATTTAAATACTCTATTGAGAACACATTATGACTTTGCATAATGTATTTTTGAGAGTTCAACACTTCACAATCAATGAAATACAATAATATGTCTCAAAACTGTTTAATGATGAATCAACACTTTATAAGATCAAAATGATGACTTTGCATAATATAGTAGACAAAATAGTTCATAATAAAGCAAAATTAACTAAACTACAAATACACAATTAATGTATTTCAATTGTTTCACTATCATCCAGAACTATCTGAGGCATGTTATGCCTTGGGGGTGCCTCACTATCACTAATGGCTTCAACATCATTCTTCTGTTGGCCATAGTTCCAAAGAAGTGCAGCGTATCTTGACCTTAAAAATATTACATCGAATTTACTGGCCGAATTTCCTTGTCCATAAGACAGCCACTCAACATAAGCAAGCATATAAATACCGCAATCCCTACATACATTCAGAGAAGAGAAAATAACTATACAAATAGATAAATATATGAGAATACTAAATTCAAAATAATACACCAACTTACATGTTGTCATGTTCTTGTTGAGGTATGTTTTCAGTGAAGACTATATCAAAAAACTCGTTCTCTTCTTGACTGAAAGATATATCTACTCCTTTGTTCTTGTAATAATCGTTCATTGTCAATTTTAGAGGAATGAGTTGAGCCAAATTTTTTACCTCACACATGATCGCTGCATTGTGACCTGTTGCTCTATAAGAATCATAAACGTTTATACATTTATCATTAAGAGACACTACTGCCAATACCCAATGAAATTTGTCATTAACATGTACAGGAACAAAGATATGATCCACCAAATGCCAAGGGATGCCATCATGCACTTTATACTCTCTAATGTATTCACCTATAATATGCTATTCATCAATGCATCAAACATCACTATCCAAATCTGCATACTTCCCCCAAATCGATGAAATTTTGGATGTAAATACATAATCGATGGTTGTGTATCTATATCTGCTTGTAACTTTATACTTGGCTTTCTTTCGCAAATAATAGAAAATAACATTGATATGCTGAACAAAAAATGATAAAAAATCATTATTAATGAAAAAAATATATAATTCTTACTTACCGAGTCACTCAGCACTAACTGTCCTTTAGAGGACAACTTGTAAAACCAATTTTTATTGTCTATAAGATCAACACCAAAATTCATTGGCATTGGAATATATTCTTTATTCTTCTTGTATCGGTTTTGATCATGCTGCCTAAAAAAAATACATAATGAAAAAAATACAACAATCATAATGAATACAATGTTAAACCCATAAATACATATTCAACAAAGATGTATATTGAATTTGATAATGAATACCAAAATACAACATAACACTTAAAATTTGAATACATAATATAACATACCATTCAATAGTTGTAAATAATAAAAAACTGAAGCTATACACTAAGATTCAGAATACAATAACCAAACAACAACTTAGACTCTCAAAAGTTTACAAAATACAACATGAAAAACAGATTCAAAATACTAAAAAAAGACAAATCACACCGATCAGATCAGTCAATTTCTTTATTGGATTCAACCAATGGAGAGTGAACCCTAACCGAGATTTCAACTACAAACAACAATTTTTAAAGATTTAAACAAAAATAAAATCAGAAAAGAAATCTAAAAATAGGATAAAGATTAATACCTTAATCAAAGAGATTGTTGTTGATCCAATTTTTGAAAAAATAACCAAAATTTACAGAAGAGAGATATGGGCAACTTGAATGTTGGAGGATAATCTGAAAAGATAAATATGAGAGAGATTTTTTTTTAAATAAGAGAGAGAATTAAGAATCTGAAAAGATAAATATGAGAGAGATAATTTTAAAATAAAATAAAATAAGAGATAGAATTAAGAATCTGAAAAGATAAATATGAGAGAGAGAATTTTTTTTAAAATAGGAGAGAGAATTAATTGAAAACGTGTAATTGTCAATGGGAGATAAAGTAGGAAGAAACTTAAGATACACAAAGTTTTTTAAAATAATGACATTCTTGACATTTTTACTAATATTTATAAAGTATGGATATTTTTACTAGTTTACTAATTTCCCCTTTCTTTTATAACATC
The DNA here is from genome assembly GCA_029582445.1 of Solanum paucissectum. NCBI lineage: Eukaryota > Viridiplantae > Streptophyta > Magnoliopsida > Solanales > Solanaceae > Solanum > Solanum paucissectum. Next base: position 11,184 of record JAJONZ010020829.1, read on the forward strand.
AAGTTGGAAGTAGGGGTGTTCATGGTTCGATTTGGATCGGTTATTAGTTAAAACCAAAACCAAACCAATTTAAATCGGTTTTTAAATTTCTAAAACCAAACCAAACCAAATCAAAAAAATGACGTCGGTTTGGTTATCATCGGTTTGGTTAGGTTTGTATCGATTTTTTTCGGTTCGAAAGTAATAAGTTTGTTGAGGACATATGCATCTCGATAGACACAAACACTTAGCACATGAATAATTCACAAATAAGCTATTACACGAACAAAATGATTCATCCAATGTACCAAGTTTTAGAAACTAAAAAAACTAATTGCCAATAACATAAAGTTGGTTCAATATTCTGGAGATCTCAACATCTTATCAATAGACATTTCAATAAAATTACACCTTAAAATATTGAGAAATTACTTCTAAAAAAAACCAATATTTTGCGTTAGAAAATTTTATAAAGAACATAGAAAGTGTGATCTTTAAGGTAATGAATATTGAGGGATTTAGACTTAAGGTTATAATAATTGGGCTAAAATTTAAGTGTTGAGCTTCAGAAAATAATAAAACTAAAGACTTAAGTTAATTAAAATATATCAAAATACTAATATTTTATTTAATTTTTTTTTATAAAATTTATATATATAACTTCTCGGTACGGTTTGATTATTTTTGCGGTTAATTTTTAGTAAAACCAAAACCAAATCAAATAATATCGGTTTTTCAAAATTTAAAACCAAACCTAACCAAATCAAACCAAATATCAATTTTTTTAATCGGTTTGGTTTGGATTGCGGTTCGGTTTGGTTGTATAACCATAACCATGAACATCCCTAGTTGAAAAGAAGAAAGGGCTAAAATGGGCCAAATTTTAGATTTAGGACAGGTGGACAAAGGTCCAAAATTTGAATTTGGGCCAAAAGCCTAAATTTGATTTTCTTCTTTCTTTGTTTATTTATTGTAGTTAGGGGTGTATAAAATCCAACCGAAAATTGAACAAAACCGCAAACCGAGTCAAACCGGAAAAAAAACTCGACTAGTGGTTTGGTATTGGAAAAAAAAACACGACTATATTTGGGTTGGTTTGGTTTTAACTAAAAAAAACCAACCCGAGACCAAACCAACCCGACATTATATATATAATTTTAAAATTTTATTTTATACATAAAAATATGTACTTTGATATAATTTTAAAATATTTCTTATACTATTTCATATTTTTTATCTTTTAATATATTATTTCAAGTTTAAAACATAGAATTCGGAATGGCCCAATAAAGATTATAGTTCATAGATGTTGATAATTATAATAAAACTTAAATCAAAATCAAATTAATACTAATGCAAAAAGAAAATCAATTCAACATTGGTTTAGACAATGAAAAACATTGGTTTAGACAATTAAATACATAATCTAATTTAAATTTTCCTTAAATATTTAGTAATGTAACTAATACTTATTAAATTTATTTTAGCATGATTTAGTACTTTTAAATTATGATCATTTTCATTATGACTTT
>JAJONZ010020830.1:0-17756 GCA_029582445.1 Solanum paucissectum
CAAGAGATGTTTTGAAGGAATATCAACCTCTTTTTGCGCACTCAAGGCCACATGTCTAGTTAGTTTATTTAGTTGGCATTTTTTTGCCACTGTAAACAGTGTGGATAACTTTTTGGATTTTGTTAGTTCTCTATCTCTAGTACAGTAGAGTAGTAGGGCCCCTTTTGACTGTTTCTCAAGTTTTTGCCAAGCTAGCTCCATATATTTCTGTTTGGAGCAGCTTTCTTGCACATTGTGCTTTGTAACTTTGCATCTTCTTGATGCTTTCTAATTTCATTTTATTACTTGATCAAAAAAAAAAAAAAAAAGCGTAGTATTACTTGTTGGAATATTAAGGGATAAAGCAATAAAACACATTTCTATCTTATTTGGCTAACTGCATCACTCTAGACTTGATAATACCCGGAAAAGGCGTCTCTCGCTCAACTAAGTGCAGTATCCCTTCTCTCTTTCATCTACCTTCTACCTTTTGATGTTCTGTGTATGGTTTCACACTTTTGGCCATTCTCTGCTAAGTTTAAGTATAAAAAAGGTTTCGGAAAAACACCTATCATTGGTTCTTTATATGCCCCACATTTTAGGGTTTTCAGTCATTTTGAAGTGGAAGTAGACTGCCAACTGTTAAATCAAAGGCCAAAAGCCCAAAATATTAGTTAATTGGCAAATATTTCCATGTATATTTTCTTTGTTCTGTTTCACTTCCATGATCCTTTGCCTCTTAAGGTCCATGATCCTTTACCTCTTACGCTGCCTTTTTCAATATATGGTTCACATTGTGTCAAGCTGAATAGGCTTCTGAAGTCCTTAAACTCTTGCTCTCGTTGTCTATATTAAATCGTGGATCTTAGGTTCGACTATTCACTGTTTGTGGTTCTATTCCTGCTATTGCCCTCTGCTCGTCTTTGGGTTTTGTTAACCTTGAGTGGCTTTTCTTTTAGTATACTTAGACTAGATTCTTTGTATAAACTGTCTGTGTTTGGTTCACAAGATGAGATGGCATGAGGAGACATAAGAACGACTCATCTTCTTATCCTTTCTTTAGTGGTGAGATGAGGAGTTATCAAGCTGATGCATCATCTCATATTGTCTTTGGATGCAGAATGATCGTTAGGATGAGTCATTCTAAGGACATTTTACATCCCAATTGGGGTGGGGGTGGGGGGGTTAATCATAGAGAAATTCATCCGAGGATGACTTAGCAGAGATGCCTCATCCTATGAGGCACAAATAACATGCACCTTGAGGTGGCAATTCATTAACTGGGAACTTTGTGCTTTCTTTTAGGTACTACTCTCTGTTAAAATGTGTTCCATTCTTTCTGAGTTAAACTTATTTGCCGCTTATCATGCTTTTGCCAGTTCTAACGGCACTCCTCTGAAGCCAAGGGAAACCGAAGAGCTGTCAATGAAGCAGACTAAACAAACGAAGAAAGATGCTAATCTCCAGCCAGACCAAGAGGTGAACTTCACTGTCAAAAACCTCAAGTTGCTTACAAGACTGTCTCAACCAAACTTCAGACCTCAAATAGATCTTTTAATTTCAAAATCATATTTACATTTTTTCTTTTTCAGAAAAAAGAATCATAATCTCTCTTTTTGTATATTAAACTTCTATGATATGGTTCTTATCGTTTTCCTGGTTGCCTTGGTGTCATCGCTTTTAGATGCAAAAGTTCGTCCTATGTTAGCACTACAACTTCCATGATATACTTCTGTTTCCTTGGTTTAGCCTTGTCATTACTTTTAGATGAATAAAAAGTCCATTCTCCCTTAACACCATGACGGTGCTCAATAACTTGTGCTGCTTCACCTTATTCTTTATAGGAAAAATTATGCAATTCATATATATGAATTGTTGCGGAAGGTGCATCAAGTTGGCTGTGTGGAAAATAACTGGAAGATTTCTGCCCATAATATATCGATGTGAATGACCACATCATGAGAAATACACCTGTGAAACATTTCCTTTGGAATGACGAAATGAGTATAATTGACTAACAGTATTAGCCTAGTAGTATTGTTCTATGTATTACAACATGAACAGAGAAATTTGAGAGTGTATTTTGTTATGGCAAATTAAGTCGGAAGAACCATGGGAGAGTAAAGGCAATGACGAAGCAAGCAAGCAGGAAATTACAGCAGGATTGTTGACATCTCCATCTACAATCTTCGTGTGTTGCAGCAGAGGAATTGGTTATATATGAACTTCTTCTGGCTTCTACTGCCCTTTGGTTCCATTCTATCACCATTATTCTGTTCTGCCTTTCTGCTAATGTTCTTGTTTCCACATTTTTTGCTGTCTTCCCACATATTTCACATGATCTGTAAAATCGCTGTTACAATCTTCACTATTCAATATGAATTCACTCAGTTCTAAGGTTGGTTGTATGAATTCTCAATGTTTACATAGATTTAAAGCTTATGAGTTTGGAATTTTACTTCTTATTTTCATGTCCCTATCAGTATATATAAGTTAAATCGTATGAAAAGTATGAAGAATTTCAGAAATATAGAATGGTGTTACCTGTTGCCTCTCTGATTGAACCATGCTTCAGCACAAGGGCGATGACAAACACCAAGCTCACCTTTACAATCACAACCAAGCTGCAAAATCTCCGTGGATTCATCATTCAAATGACATATTCGACATACAATTTCTATTGCTTGATTGTCATCACTACACTCTGTTTGTTTATCAATATCTATTACAACTTCAGCAGCTTTCTCCGTTTTTTCTCCACATTTAGTATCTAAATTGTTGCTCTCTTTAACTTCTTCGTGTGTTATCGCAGTTTCTTGAATTTCTGGATTATTTGAAAACTCCTCTGTTTTCAAGTTTTCACTGTTTGCTGCAAATTCCTGCATAATTTGTAATTACTAATTTGTTTAGTGAAGAAATCTAACTTTAAAGGGAAATAAAGGAAGGAACAGAGAATAAAGAAAATGAATGGAAAAAGCATATCTTCTTTACAAAATGACGAACATACTTTGCTTCAAGTCGTTCTTTAGTATACAGGAAGCTTTATTTCAATTTTCAGTGGAGATTTTGCATAATAGTTTGTTTGGCTGAACTTTTAAAATCTGTGTTTTTTTTTAAAGTATTTTTGTTAGAAGTAATTTTTTGAAAAAAATAATAATTTCGGAAGCAAATTGTATTTGATTAGTTAATTAAACAATATTTTTTACAATATTAGAGCAGCAATTTGTAATTGATCAAAATTTCAAATGTGTATCCAGAGAAAATTTAATATCTCTTTCAAAAAAAAAAAAACACATCGTCACTTTACAATTCAAACTTGATCAATACAATCCGCATGTTTGCCTACTCGTTTTTCATCAGCCCATTTATACCCAACTACAATTTCTTTCCCTTATTAAAAAAAAAAAAAAAAGGGCGCTGCGCTCCTCACTCCTCAGTAAAAGTAACTTTGTTCTGGTGAAGTAAATTCTCTGTTCCAAATGCTTGATTAATTTGATCATACACTTGTTCTTCTCTATTTTTGAGAGAAGATAAGAGCACAAGTTATCCTTATATACCACAATACTTCTATATATCTTTTTTTAAATAGTGATTGACTTATGGGAGTGAATGTCAATAAGAGCTCGAAAAATTGTATATTGATTTTATATTTTATTCTATCAATTAATGATTAAGATCGTAAAATGACGTTGCATTGTACATATAATTATTAATATCTTATAGTCTTTTATAACCGCGCGAAGTGCGCTAACAAATATGTGCACTTTAGTTTACTTGCAAATAAAAAAAATTATGCGTATTTTTCGTTAAACTGAAAATTAAAGTTTATATTTATATTGTAAATAGTGTCACTTCCTTGGGGAAACAAATTTTTTAAGTTAAATATAAGAATTAATTTGAATTATATAAGAACTTGAAATAGGCAAAGCCTCTAAACATTTGTAATGAATATAAATATTTATACAACTTTCTCAAAATTATAAAATGTACTACAGTAGAAATTTTAGATATAATTTTTTTAATTAAACAACAAAAGAATGTCACTACACCATAACACAAATAATGATGCTCAAAAATTAAGGAAATCTCTCTTTTTTTCTTTGGATGAACTTTATTTTCTAACAATCAAGGCTTAGGTGACGAAAGGTTAAACAAAATCAAATAAAGTTAAAATCTAATTTATTTGGGTTTGAAGAAGAAAAAATTATTTTAAACTTTGGAAATAGTAAAAGATTAGTTTATAAATCTAATGATTTGGAAATAGTAAAAGATTAGTTTATAAATCTAATGAGATATTTTTAAACCGCGCTTCGCGCGGTCAAATTTGCTAGATAAAATGAAAAAAATACCCTCTTGAGATCCCTTTCTACTAAATAAGACCGAGGATATTTTTGTAAGCCAATTTCTTTTTAATAGAACAAATCAAATCGTCAATTCAATATATAATTGGAACCGCAATACAATATATAGGATAATTAGTATGATTTCTTTCGATATGAATTATTTTGTCATAATAAACTATATTATCTCACTAAACAGTCGTAATTACACTTTTTATTAAATTTTAAATTCCATATTAAACACTTATTTGACTTTCCAAATTTATTTGGAATACAAGAATCAATCAATTATATTAGATTATTGAGTGTTTAATTAATATATTGATCAATAATTTTTTTAGATTATCGTCTAACTTATTTCATGTCGGATATAAAATCTACTTGAAAGATTTAAACAATAAAAAGTTATATGCTTCATTAAATATTATTATCACATGAAGTTAAGGGCTTTTTTAAATCATTTTTAGTACGTTAAAGATGACCCTTTTTCGTTTGTACAATTGAGTTTGACACCTTTAATTTTCTAATCCGTTGTAAATTAAACTAGGAATAAAATGATACTCTTATCATTTCCTTACTGCCAAAATTTTATTAGGAAATTCAAAGTATAATGAAGTAACTCTATATAAATTTTTTTTAGGAGAATTCAATAGTTATTATACATATACCGCAGGTACCTGTTGTTGGTGGGAGGTATATCGTAGAATTAGTCAAAGTGTGTGAAAGCTGACCCAGACATCACAATCATTAAAAAAAAGAGAGTATATATATATGTAATTTACGAGAGATGAAAATTCAGATGAACCTCTTGCCCTTAAGGCCTTTTTTAACTCCCTAATCACAACCTTTCGTGATAATCAAAGGCTTAACAACGTTATGTGTGGGTGTCTTCTGTCCCTTCAATTCCTTATTGATCAAATGCAATTGCTAATTAACTGATTAGGAATAATATTTTACTAATTTATCTACCCTTTAGGGGTCATAATAATTGTTGAACTTATGCTTTTAGTATTTCAGTTTATGAAAAAGAAAAAATTGACTCTTCTTTTCCCCCAAAATATTAGGCTAACATGCAACAAATTGTATCAGCAGTCTAATTTTGTTTTGTTGGCCTAAGTAGCAAAACACTGGTATTATTCTAATGTCCTACTTTATGCTATTTTATTTTAAGAGTCAACTAAGAATTTTGATTATGAATTTAATTCAAATATTTTTGAACGCATAGTTTTTAGGGAAAAAGGATAAATATATTCGGAACTATCATAAATTGTACGTAAATACCATCCGTCATACTTTTGGGACATTGGTGCCAATGTCGTCCAAAAACTAGAGCATATATGCCCTTCACTCTAACGGAAGACCAAATAGGGACACGTGGCTCAATCTTATCCGTCGATCCGATATTTAATTAATGTCGGATCGGTGGATAAGATTATGACACGTGTATGTCCGTTAGTATAAATGGTATATATGCTCTAGTTTTTGGACGGCAGGGACACCAATGTTCCAAATGTATGACGGGGGTATTTGCATACCATTTATGATAGTTCGGAGGTATATTTATCCTTTTTCCCTAATTTTTATGTAGTTTTGATATTTCAAAAAAGATTACTGTCTAAATTCATTTTAATAGTAAAATAATTATATTTTAAAATTTTAATTTTTAAAAGTGAAACTCAAAAGTTCCAAAACAATACCCCTTATTTCATTTTGGCATAAATTATAATACATAAATATGTCATTTAATTTGGCTTCAGCTGACATCTACACCTTCTAACTTTGAATATACATATAAACACTTAAACTTGTATAAAAGTGAATACGTTCCGGCCTTTTTTAAGAGCTAAAATAGTTATTGCTACTCCTCTTATACTTTGGAGCATGTTCGAATCATATAAGATTTGGTTAACCAATATCCAACTTGTGTAATAGTTCTTTGGAATGAAATAAAAGAGTATCCAGTCTCAAAGAGATGGATGACCTTTGAATTATTTTTTTAACAAATAGACACATTCATCTTATGTGTTGCTCTACATGAAAATTTTGTATCATATGTGGCGTCTTATATGCATTATGCCACATAGAATATGTATATCTACTTATTTAATTCTATGCAAATTTAAGTATCTATTTATGTGAACTCAAAATTAGAGAACCTAAACATACTCCCTCAGTCCCTAATTACTTGTCAACTTTTGAATTGACACACCTATTAAGAAAATAATTATTGACATAGTGAGTTTACTATTTTACCCCTATTAATTATGAAGTTAATGGATTAAAAACTTGAAGTTTTCAAAAAGTTCTTTTTTTAAAGTAATTAATTAAGGGTATAATAGGTAAAAAAAAATTGTCATTCTTAATTTGTCAAAATGAACAAGTAATTAAGGACAACTAAAAAAGAAAAAGTGGACAAGTAATTAGGGAAAGAGGAAGTATGTATTATAATTCGGAAAATGACAAATTTAACTATCTTTGTCTACGAAGCATTAATAATTTAATACTACTTATAAATATTGGCAGATTGGGCAGATTATTGTAATTAATATATCCAATTATCTTTGACTCTTTTGCCCCTAACCTTTGAGCCAAAACGAAGAAGACATCGTCAATTTTTTACCGTTTCGTCACAGCGTTAGCTTTTCGAGGCAAAAACCGTTAATAAACCATTCACTCACACTGACGGCTCGCTCAGTCCATACTCTTACGTCTCCTATATATAAAGTCCATCTCTATCAACTACTTCGACAAACACGCCATTTTCCTCTCCCATTTGGCCATTTCTCTAAATCCTCTCTCCGATCCGGCCATGGCGATCCGTGCCGCGATTTCCGGTCGTCATCTCAAGCTTAGCTCGTCGTCGTTCGGAGCGCGATCCTTGTCGTCGTGGTGGCGGAACGTTGAACCGGCACCTAAAGATCCTATCCTCGGCGTTACTGAAGCTTTCCTTGCCGATCCTAGCCCTGATAAAGTCAATGTTGGCGTTGTAAGTTCTCTGCTCTGTGCTTTGATTTGATTCGCTTCATTTTCTACCTTGTTTTCTCAGTTTTTGTAATCATGGATTTAGCTTGTAATTGTGTATGCTTAGCTCTGTTTTGTTTTGTGTGAGTTTAGATTAATTAAATAGAAGGTTAACTGCTGTAAATCTTATAGTCAGCTACATAAGTGATAAGTTGATTGATTAGTGTAAAATAATCATCGGTCAGCTGAAAATGATGCAGAGGATTCACACAGTGGATCTCAATTGATTTGGATTTGAAATTCATGTGTGCTCTTATTACTTTTGAGCTCGATCTAATTAAGCAAAAGCGAATATTATTTTTTTTGTGCGTGTGATTTTAAGGGAGCTTACAGGGATGACAATGGAAAACCCGTGGTACTGGAGTGTGTTAGAGAAGCAGAGCGAAGGATCGCTGGCGGTTTCAATATGTGAGTGAATCTCACGATTTCTCTATTTTGTTTCTCTAGGAAGGGAATTTGAATTTGTTCTTCAAATTGAAATGTTGTTTATACATTATTTAAGATTGATTTTTGTTTTTAATTATTAATTTTTTGTTAAGTTTGAATGCATATATCATTGAAAAGTTATTGTTAGACTAGTTTAGCAAAATGTAATAGTACAGATATTTGTCAATTACTACAAAAATATATATTGATTTATTAAAAAATTTAGCTGTAACACCAATAATATTCATGTAACCGAAAAAAAAAACTAATCAAACCTATATAGTTGATTTGGTTTTGTTTGGTTTTGATAAAACCGAATCAAACCTCGTGAATACGCCTACAGTGCTGACTGTTCTTTATTTTCTTTTACTATAGCCACTTGTTGTTGGTTATTGTGCATCAATGAGTGTATTTGTGAGTGCATATTTGAATAATAAAGCATCGCTTTTTAGTATTCCACCCGTCAGTTCCACTGACCAGTTTGATTCTTTAGGTTTTCTTCCTCTCCTTCCGCATCTTGATGATATTTGTCCTTTCTATTCTCATTTTTACTGCTATATGGATGGTGGAGATGGATCCCTTCACCAATTTTATCTTATACTTTTGTAGAGCCTTTCTGTCAAGATGAATTGTTTAGTATCAAATTTACTATTCCACGGTCTAATGGCGGCGTTTAATTTTGAAAAGATCTGTTCTTCTTGTTTTACGAAGTTTGACTAGCTATGGAATACATTTTTATTTGACATGTATATTTTATTCATTGTGATAGAAAAATAATTAAAATAACAAGTGGCTTTTTTTAATGGTTTTTTAAATTGAAAGGGTAAATGAATTGACTTCCTAAACTGAAAACTGCTACTGTCAAACATTTTGTAGTGTCCTAAAGTAGAAAGTACTATGCAACTTCTCTATGTAAATTAGTAAATGTTCTGATTTTGTCCTCACTCTTTAGAAATCTATTGGATTAATTGACACGGAGTAAAATGCTATATGTGGAAACATGACAATGAATTTGAAAGTATGAATCAAAATGTTTTCAGCATTGCAAAAAAAAGCCAGGGTGATTTATGTGGATATCTTTTAGTTCAATAACGTGCTCACGTGGATAATTCATCATTTACCAGGGAATATCTTCCTATGGGAGGTAGTGTCAACATGATCCAGGAGTCGCTGAAGTTAGCCTATGGGGAGAACTCAGACTTGATAAAAGATAAACGCATTGCTGCTATTCAAGCATTATCTGGAACTGGCGCATGCCGAATTTTTGCGGACTTCCAAAAGCGCCTTTGTCCTGATTCACAGATTTATATTCCAGTTCCTACATGGTCTAAGTAAGTACATTTGATGCATCATTGTAGCTTCTTGATTGATCTTCCTAGATTGGGTTTTGCACAGTAAAACATTAGTTTGTAAATGACTTCATAAATTTCTAATCTCCTGATATTTACTAATATGAGATTCTTGATAGTCATCATAACATTTGGAGAGATGCTCATGTCCCTGAGAGAACATATCACTATTATCATGCTGAATCAAAGGGCTTGGACTTTGCTGCAATGATGGATGATATAAAGGTATGAAAACACACTGTTGAGATGTTTTCTTTGATGCTTTGGTTCCCCTGTTTCATGATATGGTGTTTTTCCTCAGATAGCCATTATTTATCCTGACCTATTACAACTTTCTTTTACATAGAATGCCCCAAAAGGATCATTCTTTCTGCTTCATGCTTGTGCTCATAATCCTACTGGGGTGGATCCGACAGAGGAACAATGGAGGGAGATCTCACACCAGTTCAAGGTAATGACTTGTATATTTCTATCCTCTTTCTTGTCATAAGTCTCATATTGAATTATTGCACTGGTTCTAGGTGAAGGGACATTTTGCTTTGTTTGACATGGCCTATCAAGGATTTGCAAGTGGGTATCCAGAGAAGGATGCTAAGGCAATCAGGATATTTCTTGAGGATGGTCATCCGATAGCATGTGCCCAATCATATGCAAAAAATATGGGGCTATATGGCCAGAGAGTTGGTTGCCTAAGGTAAAATACTACTCCCAAGATGATATATTATTTGGCCTAGTTATATCTGGCAAGTAGGGGCAAGGCCTATTTATAATCTTGACCCAAGGGTGTATCAGAAACAGGTCCGATAGGATATGCCCAATCATATGCAAAAAATATGGGGCTATATGGCCAGAGAGTTGGTTGCCTAAGGTAAAAGACTACTCCCAAGATGATATATTATTTGGCCTATTTATATCTGGAGAGTAGGGGTAAGGCCTATTTATATCTGGAGAGTAGGGGTAAGGCCTATTTATAATCTTGAGCCGAGGGTGTATCGGAAACAGTCTTTCTATCTTCACTAGATGTAGGGGTAAGGTTGTATAAGCACCACCCGTGTAGGGGTAAGGTTGTATAATCACCACCCTTACCAAACCTCACTTGTGGGATTACACTGGGAATTGTTCTGTTAAGTTATAATCTGGAGAGTAATACTAACCTTTTATTAATCATAGTTGATCTATCTTTTAAAATTATCTTCTAATTCCAAAATCAGTAGTACTACCATCTTCATGTAGTTTCTAGATCTATTATTTTCTCTTTCAAATGAACAAAACTTTTCTGTTGAACTTCGTAAATACATTTACTAATTGTCTTTATTATACCATATATCATATATTGTGTTATAATAAAACCTCGTATTCATCTCTATATAGCGTGTACAAGTCTCTTACTAGTCAGAAAGGACTCCTGTCAAACACTGATCTGATATTTTTAGTCAATACTTGATAAAGCTAAAAGACTTCCAATGTTTTTGCTGTGGTGCCTCAATTCGCTGCAGTGTTGTCTGTGAGGATGAAAAACAAGCAGTGGCAGTGAAAAGTCAGTTGCAGCAACTTGCCAGGCCCATGTACAGTAATCCACCTGTTCATGGTGCTCTTGTTGTTTCTACCATCCTTGGAGATCCAAACTTGAAAAATCTATGGCTCGGGGAAGTGAAGGTAAGTTGATGGTGCTCTGGTTGCTCTTTAGCTTGGTACTCGTTTTCAGAACATCTTATGTTAAGCGTAAAAGTTCAATGACTTAAGAGTTCTTTTCCAGGGCATGGCTGATCGTATCATCGGGATGAGAACTGCTTTAAGGGAAAATCTTGAGAAGTTGGGCTCACCTCTATCTTGGGAACACATAACCAACCAGGTATTTGAGATCAATGATTTCCTTCGCTTTCTGTAACAGTACGTAACTATAAGAATTCACCTATTGTCCCCTTAATGTTCGATACTTCCTACAGATTGGCATGTTCTGCTACAGTGGGATGACACCGGAACAAGTAGACCGATTGACAAAAGAGTATCACATCTACATGACTCGTAATGGTCGTATCAGGTATAATTATTGAGTCGCCAAGTCCAAGCTTATAAGCACCTGTATTCGTATACAAGTTTAGATCTGATTGTTTTTTCCCAATCTGTTTCTTTTGCTTCTTTACAGTATGGCAGGAGTTACTACTGGAAATGTCGGTTACTTGGCAAACGCTATTCATGAGGTTACTAAATCTGCTTAAGCTTTAACATCATGGATTCAATAATCAGCTACGGAAAGGCTGTGGAAATTCATTTTTTGTGATCGGAAAGATCACAACATGTTGTAGTAGTTGAGTTAAAACAATCGTACTGAGGGGAGGGGTAATAAATAGAGCCATTTTAAGGTGTAGAAGTCATTAGCAACGTCGAGGTGGAGTAATAGTCATTTTAGGGTACATTACAGACATAAATCATCTCTAGTGTCTAGGAACTCCTGTTTTTCATATACAACAGCGTAGTTACATACGTAATATTTATGCCAACATTTTGAAGTATTGTTGCTGTTCTATGGCGTCATGGATGGAAGTAATTATTGACTCTTTGGTGTTCATTACATATTTACATGTATCAATTATCATCTAGCACAACATTAACTAAATAAGATTCTTACAATCCTGCATCGGATACCTCACAAAGGTAGAAAGGTCCGCGTACAACCTACCTTTTTCTAAACCCCACTTAAAAAATTAGGTATGTTGTTGTACATTCTTTCTTAAAACCTTTGGTTTCTATTGCTAATTTTGCTCTCATAATATACAACCATGAAGCGAGAGAAACAATCCAATGGATCCTTCAAAGGCAAAACAAAACAAAAAAGCAAAAACCTAAGGTTGCACAGAAGAGAAAATCATATATGCCATGCCTTACATACAAAAATAAAAAGAGAGCTAAAAACAACTTGCATATAAATATAACTACAACCAAAAGCTACAAGTCCTAGTGCTCCAGAAGGTCTCTCTCAAGGAAATTTGCTTAACTAGACATTACAATATTTATCATTTTATACTTCTATCTGAAATCTTCTTATCAAAAACAATGTACAAAAGAGGCAACAGGTCTGCTATTAGCTAAAAGAGGACATAAGTTGAGACAGGATCACTTCCTTGTAAGCCAAACAGCGACTATATACACATACAACTTTTACGTGCATACATAGCCACTGGTTAAGCCAAAATGCATGGTTACATTAATCCACAAGGACTCCCTATATATTTTTTCTGATACACCAACTCTATATTACATTAGTACAACTACGTCGCACCAGGAAATGGGAAATTCAAACCAAGTTGCCTCCACACATGCTCAGGGATCAGCTTGTTGACCAAATCAGGTGAAGCTCCAGTTAACTGCAAGCAACAGATAAACATAACTTTCATGATCCCCAACATCTTGCATTAAGGGAAGTTTTGACTCTTGAATCAATTTAAAAAGGATCCTCTTACTCGCAAAGAAAGAAAGGTTCAAATGCCAGCCTTACCACACAGAGTCCAACCGGTAATAATAAGAATAAATATCTAATGCAGCCTCATAATAACAGGGACCTCTGTAATTGGTCAATATATTTCTGACAGTAACTGAGAAGCCAAAATTACTGTCTAAAGATCGTGGAAGAAAACGTCTAAAGATCTGCTAAATGTAGGGGAATAGAAGGTTTTACCATGTGATAACTTTCTAAAATCATATTTTACTCTAGATAAAGTCTCATGACAGTCGATCACCAAAATCAGTTCTATTAAATGGTTACACAATAATTGCCAACACAATTAATATGATTGCTTGGAACCATGCACATGTAGACAATCTTTAGGTCTCACATTTTGAAGCGGCAGAAGGACAAAAGATTACGTGAGTGAGTGTGAGTGTTATTTGAGAGGGAAAAGACAATGGATTATCAAAAGCAACGGAAGAAAGAAGGAAACCGACAAGATGCATGATGCATTTAGAAGTACAAGAAAACAAGAAGAACACGAAGAAATCATGAACTAATATGTAACGCATCAATTTCCTGTATTATTCACTTTGAAAATCCTTCGTCACAAAAGGATTTATAGTTTGTTTCTTGTATTTATCACTTCACAAGAGAACAACATGTACCGCTCCACCGTCAATACCTCCTTTCCCTTTTCTTTTATAACAAACATTCAAATAATGGATAAGGAAAAAAAATGCTCTAATTAATGAAATAAATGTTCCGATGGGTGCGTAGAGCTGCGTAATCATAAATTCAACTAGTGAACCAACACTTATTCAACAACTCAAAAGATAACTTTCTAGATAGTAGTTACAGAGAAATATAACAATGTCAGTAAAACTAAGAAGATTTCAAAAATAATACCTCTTGTTTAAAGTTGAAAAGAGGTGGAAATGGACGTCCATTAGGGAGACGGGCATTGGGCTCACGAAGCTCATCAAAGAATGAATGTGCACATGCTTCTAGCTGCAAGGAGTAGAATCAGGTAAATAGACTGATGCAACAAATGGTTTTGTAGATGAAATAACAATAACAAATATCACTTGTAAAATGAGATAACTCACTGCAGTACAGCGAAGACTTGGTGAATATTGAAGAAGCCGTGAGGCAAGATCAATTGCTTCAGGAGGCATTCTTTTATGGAATACCTGAAACCATGAAAGTCTTTTAGCTCTCTTTTCAACTAAAACTGATTTTAGGGGTAGTTAACGTACACATATTTCAACAAGAAAATGATCTAGTGCAGAATAACTATCAAAATATAACAATAACACACAATACCTTGTGCCAAGGATGAGCTTTTATCTGTGGGAATCTGAAATCTGTGTAGTTTGGGTTCATACATCGAATTTCTTCCCGAGTAGGAGTACCAAGGACCTGTGACAAGGTTTCTCATTAGTAAAAAGAGATCCATGTAAGTGTTGTCTGAGATTTACTACGATGTCCAAATGAAGTATAAAGACACACCTTGATGATCTCCACCAGTTGGTCTACCGCATTTTCGCCAGGAAAGAGCGGCTGTCATAGTTTATGATTGATGAAAGCTCAATAAAGTAACAATCTTCAATAAAATAATAGATGGAAATTATCCACTTGCAAACAAAGATAAATAACACAAACCTGCCCCAGAAGAAGCTCAGCAAGGACACAGCCTGCTGACCAAATATCAATTGATGTTGTATATTCTGTGGCACCAAATATGAGTTCTGGAGCTCTGTAGTAGCGAGAGCAAATGTACGAAATATTTGCTTCACCATTTACCTGTGCATCGAAAAGTTCATTAGTATCAAAATGAAATGCTTCAGTTTATGTTATGTGCAAAACAATTCTCCACAAGGAAAGAGCCATGCGAAAAAGAAAAAAATGCAAGGAAAAGTATTGCAGTTTTTGAGCAGAGAATTCTGAAATGCTAGAGACTAGTTCTGCTCTCGTTCCCACTGTCAAGAGTAAAGTACATCCAGACTCGCATGTCAAAACCTAATTGTATTGGTTAAAAACTTCTCTTGAATTGCAAACAAGAGATGTAAGAACCTGACAGCCAAGGGTCAAAAAAGTATCAAATTTTTAAAAACTGAAATGTCTTCAGACAGTGCCTTAATCAGCGCCGATTCGTGCATTCAAGCACAAGTCTACTATCATGAGCTAAAGCACCTTCAAAGAAACTTTGCATAATGCAGCACTTATAAGGATGTAATAATATATGAAATAACAAACATACCAGGACTTTTGCACTTCCAAAGTCACACAGCTTGACTTGATGGGTCAGAGGATCAACCTTCAAATGACATACAACAGAGATTTAGGTTGATGTTAGCATACAATAGGAATGAAGTGGACTCCTGTTCACATACCAAAAGATTTTGAGGTTTCACATCTCTATGGCAAATCCTTGGAACATTATGAATGTAAGCCAGCCCTCTGAATATCTGACAGTAACAACGTATCAGAATCACATAATATCCAGTGGCAGAAGAGGCATAAAGAGAAAGGAGAGATGCAAACCTGATACATGTAAAGTTTGACATATATGAGTGGCATCCTTTGATTTGAATTGCTATAGTGCTTTAAAACCTTGTATAAACTTTCAGGGACATAATCCATGACCAAATTAAGAAAAAGCTCATCTCTACTAGTCGTGGAAAAGAAGCAGTGCTTTAGAGTAATGACATTTGGGTGATCCATCAAGCGCATCAGTTGTAGTTCACGATTTTTATACCGTTTGTCCTGTAAAACCTTCTTTATGGCCACAGTCTCTCCAGTTTCCAAGCATTTTGCCTAGAGACAACAACGTCAGGTCATTCCTACGTACAAGAAGACTGATGCAAATTTACAATCAAGTCAGCTCACAAACCTGAAACACTATCCCAAAGGACCCTGTACCGACAACTCGCTCTGCCATATAACTGATGGTCTGCAGAAAAAGATCACATCATATTCTGTAACTTAATACTCTCACGACCATTGACGCCAGTGATAAGAATCATCTTAATTATGTTCTCAGGTTAGAATCATAATATCTAAGAACCAACAAATTACAAAACATTGAATCTCCAAAATAACCAAAGAAACTGATGTATAACAGGCACACACCCTTTTTGGTTCTCCATTCTTGCCTCCAATGGTGGTGGAAATTATGTGACCAGTGACGGCACCATTACCCTCAACAACAGCAGCTGACATTTCCTACAATGCAAACCAAGCAAGGTCAATTGCAGTGCCAAAAGAACTCCATCTCGTTAGAAAATAGTAAGAAACTGTACTTACCATAACCTGTCAGAGGACCTTACAGGTTGTTCAACAGTAATAGAAAAGCAGCGAATGGCACTTAAATAGGCTTTAAGAAAGCATCAAATAATAGAGACTTGTAACTAAGACAAAAACAGTATTAAAGGAGAATCAGCCATCACAATTCACATGAAGCAAACCCAATAAAAGATTGAAGCACAATTTACCTAAAGATGAAGAAAAGCAGCTAAATAGCTTTTTCTGAAAGAGGGACTTGCAAGCTACCTAATCAACTCAAGAAAACCTGTCCCTTGTAATCCCAGATACACAAAGTAGATAAAAGGATAAAGAAGTCACTACTCCACAAAAGAACCTCATGGATCTAACCCTATATATGCACTCCATACCTCCACAATCAGCTACAGTAGAAACTCCAGAAACAAGAAATATAGAACAACACCAAACAAACAAAGAATCATTTTGTGGTAAATCAAACTAAAATCCAGAAGCAGAAGCTACTCAAAAATACATTTAATTTAATATCTTAAGAGCTACAACAAAAATGTCAAAAAAAGGAAATCAAAACTAAAAACACCTCATGCTCAAAGTCCAGCTGAAAACTGCAAATATAGAAGATTAACACCTCACTGAAGCAATAAAATCAAAAAATTGCATCGCCGGGAAATTCTCCGGCGAACTTTCCGATACCGGAGAAAAAATGAACACAAAGAAATCGAGCTAGATCGAAGCACAACGAACAAAACCGATACTGTCAAACTTCATCAGCAAAGAGAATTGAAGTAGAACAAGAGTGTGCGACTCTCTAGTAGTAGTCGGAGAACATTAAAGTAGTAGAACTACCTTTTCGGATTCCATTTCCGGTCGTGCTCCGGCGACGGCGTTCCTTACTGCAGCTCCTCCTCCTCCTTGTTCGCGATTCACATGCTGCGGCGGCGGCGGCTGAAGGTGGTGGTGATGGTGAATTTCCGGCGGATTATGGTGCTGAGGTCCCAGCGGTATCGAGGCCATGTGCTCTCTTCTACTCCGCTATACTCTCACTCTTTTTCTTACTTCTCTACTAAAAATAATATAATTGCTTTATTTTCCTCTTAACCCCACTACTATTCTCTACCTCCAAATATTTGTACTATTTTCAAATGTTCTGCCATTGTTTCAAATTATTTATTGTATTTTTTTTTTAACAAAATATTAAATAGAATGAAATTTTGACTATTTTATACTTTTATGTTCGATATATAAATAAAAATATAATTCTAAAAGTACTTCTATATTATTTAGATAAATATTATCGAATATGGATATAGAGCTAGGGGTGTGGGTGGTGGGAATAGAGGGTACGAGGGTAAAATTAATATGCGTGTTGGATGATGGAAATAGCACAATTAATGTAAAATATCATTTATAAAACTTAGCTTATTTTCCCTACTTTAATTAGGAAAGTCATGTTTCTTATTTTTAAGAAATTTATTTTTCTAAAAAAAATACTTTTAAAAAGTTTTAATCAATCTAATATGAGAAAATTGAAAAGAAAAAAAACATTCCAACAAATGTCCTTTTACTATTGTTAAGTTATTTAGATTACTTTCTCCTAATATAAAAATAATAATTTAAAGCACGATGCAAATTATAAAACTCTAAACAAACTTAAATGACGAAGTAAATTACATACTGAATATCCGTTATTGTTTTTATTTTTATTTTTTTGTTAGTTTAAAAGAAGGGATAAGGGTCTGAAAAATATCTCAACTTTGGTCGAATTTGTTGTTGCGATACTAAACTTTCATGAGGACCTATTACCTCCCTAGATTATTTAATAGTGTATTTTTTACCCCCTGAACTATTTAATAGTGTATTTTAAAGGTATATATGTGTCCACGTGGACACATTACTATTTATAATTTTGCA
>JAJONZ010020831.1:0-24554 GCA_029582445.1 Solanum paucissectum
GGTTGTAAATCATTTCATTAAGGGTAAAAAAGACATTTTATAGGCAAATTGTTACTTAAAATAGAAATGTGTCATTCTTTTTGGGACTGACTAAAAAGGAAAGTAAGTCATATAAATTGGGACAGAGGGAGTAATAATATGTGTTGATATATCTTAATAACAAAAGAAAATATCTTAAAATGACACTTTTTATTTCTGTAAGTTAGTAAACCCAAATCTAATATCCTAATTAATGAACCCATAAAATTGTTTTTTTTAGAGAAAAAAAAACCATCTTTAGTATTTATGCTAAATTTAAACTAGCATTAGATCTATGACCTATAGAATACCAAGATTCTAAAACATTTTAAATGATAAGATTAAATTGTATAAAAAAATGTATTTTTTGGCTAACAAATAATGATTTACTTAGTCCGTTTTTAAATTATGCTATCAACGAATAACTCAAAACTATGTGAATTGATCAAATTAATTAACAATAATCCACAAGTCACGTTTCGGCTTGATAAAATAGAGCGAATAAAGAAAAATATTGATTCCTTGGTGAGCAAGAAGCAATTATATGTTATATCATATTTTAATCCAAATGCAACACTACAAATATTTACATGTATTTCAATATTATAATGGCAAAGGTAAACACACATGAAATTTGAATAAATTCAGGACACCGGAATTAAGTACTATATAATCATGAAAATCAAATTATAAAACAAATGTTAAATAGTACCTCTTGCGAGAATCAACTCACAAAAGGAAAGCAATTCTAACAGGGAACCACGAACTAGAAACCACGGAAGCAAACCTCGAACTCAACCTTTGTTTGTGAGTAAAAAAAAATGTATAATAAGAGGACGAATACGTATGTTGTGTGCGCGTGCAGGCGGAAGTCTATTGCGGAATTATTATTTTTTTTCCTTTTTCTGTACGTTTTGTGTGTCTGAGTGTGTCGTACTAATTGTGTGTGTGTTGTGTTTTGTAGTGTTTTTTCTTTTTTTTTGTGCGTGTGTGCGTGTATAATATAACATATAGGGGTGTTGTGAGTGTGAGGGTGAGTGGAGAGGATCATGCGAGGGAGTGGGGGAATGGATGTGCAGGTGGAGTAGTGAATTTAGGATTAGAGGTTTTGGGTAGTTTTGATTAATTTCTTCTAATTAAATATAATGTAAAAATTGTTTAATAAAAATATTAGTTAATTATTTTGAATTAATAAAAAATAATAAAATTCAAATAGCTAGTCTAAAAATATACTTAAAACACTAGTTTATTTACAAAACTCTAAATTAAAAGAAAACATATATTTTGTAGTTTTCAAATTTTTTGAAATAAAATGTAGACCTAGAAGAAATATTTAAGAAATAAAAATAGTGTAAAACTTTATGTCCAGTCAAAAATTACTTGTCTACAATACTAATAACAAATGACTACTCAAAGACTCCTTACTGCTGTAGAATTCTGTTTTCGTAGTTTCTAATCTTTAGAATCTATCGTAACTTTTTCCTCCTATTTAAACTTTGTTTGATATTATTATCTTTTTCAAGTCTTGTACAAATTCTTTATATAGTTGTCATACGATCAATAACACCAATTATCATTTCCCCACCTTATGCTCTCGTCTTTTTATGGTGTTAGGGCACTTCTAAACACCCACAAGTTGATCCCTTTTATTTCTCCCTGCTAACTCATCCAAATGACCCATATATAATATTTTTGTGACCAATGTTGATGGAGTCAACAACACTATTACTATTGTTCAATTCAATCATATGACCCAACTACCCATAAATTTAACGGAAAAATACCTAAAATATTCTTAAACTATTGGAAAGGATATAAAATCCTTCCATTTATCTATTGACCTTAAAATATCCTTGTCATTTACCTTTAGGTCCTATATTTTTAGTGGACTTCAATCTAAGTTCAATTAATAAATTAATTAATGACGTGACACTTATTTATTGGTCAACCAATAATCCTAAGCTAATTTAAAATCCAACCGATTCCCAAATCAAATTACAATTAAAAAAATTTAATCCTTCACAACCATGGTTTCCCTTGCACCGTGTACAGTCGCCTGACAGAGAAATGAAAACTTTACACTCCGGTGGAAGTAGCGGGTGAATATATCATCAAACTCTTGAATTATTTGATACATTCTAAAGGTGCAAAATTATTGTCTATTTCCAGTAGAAGAGTTTATCTTTTAATATGTTGATTTTCAAGAATATTGGATGTGTAAATTTGCACAAAAACCCCCTGATCAAGATGACACATTTGTTGCTAAAAGACGTCTTTGGTGTAGGTGGTTGCCAGTCTACAATAGTGATATAATTATCTTGGTCAAGATTCAAGATAGCTCATTTATGTTATAATTTTTTGTTTTTGATAATTAAATTTTTAATGGTGTTTAATCCTTTTCTTTTTGTGAATTTCATGTTCTGCGGGGCGGTATTGGAGTTTGAGCAGAAAAACAAACAATCCAAAGTTGTTCCCTTTATTCCTCCCTGCAATTTTTTACGTGAATTGAGTTAATTTTCTATGGTTACATGAAGGAATTGATGCTTTGAGCTTACTGCTTATGTTACCGGCCTCTTCATTTCATTTTCCCATTTGCACATAATACTACCAAGTTGAGAAGCTTAAGGATTTGTGCTTCAAGCAAAGGGAAAAGATAAAACACTAAATAATTTCATACTATTTCCAAATGTTATGAATTTTCAAGTTTATTTGTGGAAAAAGGAGGTTCAGAACTCAAACAAGCATGGGCCAATGGGTTAAATAGATTTGGGACGGGTCAATTTGATTTAGAGTGGGTCGATTTGATTTGGAAATGGGTGGATTTTTTAATTAGTTTAGATTCATTATGGGTTGACCAATAGATGAGCACCACATCATTAATTAATTTATTAATTGGGTTTAAATTGGAGGCTGTTAAAAATAAGGGTAATATGGGACCTAAAGGCAGGCGCCAGGGGTATTTGAGGGTCAATAGGTTAGAATAGTTGTGTACCATTTCCAATAGTTCAAGGATATTTTAGGGTCTTTTCCGTAAATTTAACAGACACACTTTCTCCAGGTGGAGATCTCAAGTTTTAATGTTTATGCGTGGTCAAAATCTCTATGGCCATCTCGATAGCTCCATCCCTGCCCCCACTCTCACCATCTCTCAAAACAATTAAGATGTTGACAACCCTGAGTTTGTTCCTTGGTATCAGCATGATCAGTTAATTAAAAATGCTATCTTGGCTTTTGTTCAACCTACACTTCCGCCACTATTATTGTTGCAGTCTCCACCAAAGCTACTTAGGATGCTTTACGTACTGAGCTTTACGGAAATATTCTTCATCATGAGTTTTTCCCTAAAGCGTGAGGATGACAAGAAGCCACTATCAACTCCTAGTATTGTTGTTGTATCACAATAGAAAAGCTTAACTCCTCCTCACCAGGGTAATAATATTCATTCCCGCAATCATCACCCAGGCATGAACACTCCTCCCAATAATCAATAATGGCAAGCACAACCATGGCGCCACAAAGAAACAACAAGAAGCAGCCATTTGACAAATACCTTCGCTGCCAACTTTGTGATCGAGTAGGTCTTTCTACTAGAGTCTGCAGAACTCAGTCACATAACCACCTTCAAGCTCAGGCAAACATTGTTGCTTGTTTTCCTCCTAAATAGACCCCTATCGTAGAGTGGAGTCACTCATCATATTGCGTCTTATGCTCAAAGTCTAGCAATTTTACACACGACACTGTTACAACGAAAAGGAAGAAGAACTTCAAGTCTACAAGGTGCAAACAGTAGGAATCGCAGCTGTAAATTGCTACAAAAAATCTGAAAGTGAAGAAGAAGGCTTAAGTTTTCTTGAGTTCAATTTTTTTTCACTTGATGTTTCATTACAAATGGTCTATTTATAGATAAAATGTGAGAATTACAACCACATAATAAGCAAAATATCTCACAGCGAACTATGTACATATGTGGCTCACTAACCACCATTCATTTTAAATCAAGACTACATATCTTACTACAAAATATCTACTATCTAGGAGTTTCTAAACAAAACTTAATATTCTAACATATCTACTACAAAATATCTCCAACCTAGGAGTTTCTAGACAAATCTTACTTTTATAACATATCTAATACAAAATATCTCCAATGTAGGAGTTTGTAGACAAATCTTAATTTTCTAACACTCCTTTAGATTTTTCATTGAAATTCCTTGCAACAACCTTTGAAACTCAAACTTCTTAGTGAAAAGAGCCTTGGTCAGAATATCAGCCTGCTGATCTTCACTGATGCAATGCACCAACTTAACTTCACCATTCTTCTCAGCATCTCTTAAAGCATAATACCTTATGTTGATATGCTTTGTTCTTCCATGCTTCCCTAGATTTCAGCCATCGCAATGGCTAATTTATTGTCCACATAGATCACTGTTGGTTCTTTTGGCAACAAATTCAATTCCAACAAGATCTTTCTTAACCAAATTGCTTTATTTGTAGCAGATGCAGCAGCCACATACTCGGCTTCTGCTGAAGATTGTGCTACAATATCTTGCTTCTTTGTGCTCCAAGAAAAATGCCTAAACCAAACGAAAAACAGTAACCAGAAGTGGTTTTGTAATCATCCAAACATCCACCCCAATCACTATTTGAATAGCCAATAAGAGTTCCATTATCTATATTTCTATACCATATTCCATAATTAATCGTCCCTCTAATGTACCTTAACACCCTTTTAGCGGCTCCAAAATGCTTAGTGATGGGACTTTGCATATATTGAGATAACAAACTGACAGCAAACATTATGTCTGGCCTAGAAGCTGTTAGATACAATAGACTTCCAATAAGACTTCGATAAACTTTTGGATGTGCCCTCTCTTCGCCATCATCCTTCATTAATTTTTCATTCACAACAAGTGAAGTTGCAACAGCTTTGCACTTGTCAAGCTTGAACCTTTTTAATATATTCAAGGCATACCTCTTTTGGGAAAAGAAAATTCCTTCACAAGATTGAGTTATCTCCATTCCCAGGAAAAACTTCATTTTTCCTAGATCGGACATCTCAAAAACTTTTAGCATTTCATTTTTAACTTCTTGAACCGCAAGAGGATTTTCACCTGTAATCATCAAATGATCGACATAAACTGATATCATAATCAACATCCCATCCGCTAGCCTTTTGAAGTACAAAGTAGGCTCATTTAAGCTTCGGTTGAAGCCTTGAGACAGCAAATGAGAATCCTGCCTACTATACCAAGCTCTTGGGGCTTGTTTAAGACCATAGAGAGCCCTTTCAAGCTTGTACACCTTGTCTTCTTCACCTGTAACTGTAAAACCTTCAGGTTGTTCAACATAAATGTCTTTTTGAAGCAATCCGTTGAGAAATGCAGATTTGACATCCAAATGGAAGATTTTCCACTTGTATTGTGCTACGAGAGTGACTAGAAACCTTACTGTCTCATGCCGCGCAACAGGAGAAAACCTTTCTCCAAAGTCCACTCCAGGCTGCTGAGAATAACCTTTAACTACAAGTCTAGATTTATGCTTGAAGATGGAGCCATCTAGATTGAACTTTGTTCGATAGACCCATTTGGCACCGATAACATTCTTCTCTTCTAGCCTATCAACCAACTCCCAAGTATCATTTTTATTAATCACGGCAAGTTCCTCCTCCATTGCTGAAATCCACACTTTGTGGTTTGTTGCTTCTTCAAATGAGGATGGTTCAACAAGAGCAAAATTGCATTGCTCATAAACTTCTGCTAGTGATTTTGTCTTCAAAACAGGAGAGTCTGTAGTCAATTTAACATCTGAATTGTTTTTTGTTCCAGCAATAGGACTAGAGGGAGTATCACCTTTTTGCAGATTTGGAGTTGCTACTAAAGTACTCCCACCTTGGTTCTTCACAACTGTATCTCAATCCCAATCATAATGGCTAGAGTCGTCCCCTACAAGATCTCTACTAACATTTTAACTACTAAAATTAAAATTGTACACTTTGTATCCTTTTGCAACTGTACTATAGCCCAACAGAACACACAGTTCTGCCTAGCATACCAAACCAAATACCTTCAAGTGTCTTGCAGACGACTTGATACCCTTCCATGCTTCAAATGGTATCATGTCTTGGACTGCTCTAGTTGGTAATCTATTTAGCAAATAGACTGCGGTATTGATTGCTTCAGCCCAAAAGTATTTAAGCATCTTCTTTTCTGCCAATATGCATCTTGCCATCTCCATCACAGTTCTGTTCTTCCTCTCATAAACCCCGTTCTGTTGTGGAGTGTAGCTAACAGTGAATTGTTGTTGGATACCCAAATCTTTACAATACTTGTTGAACTGATATGAAGTATATTCAGTTCCATTATCGGATCTAATATACTTCAATTTACAGCCACTCTCCCTTTCTACCATAGCTTTGAATTCTTTGAAAATAGAAAACATTTGATATTTGCTACTAAGAAAGTAGATCCATGTCATTCGAGTAAGATCATCTACAAAGAGAACAAAATACTTGTTTCCACTCAAAGGAGTCGTCCTCATTGGTCCACATAAATCTGTATGAACCAACTCTAGTTTTTCCTTAGCTCTCCAAAGACTTCCTTTAAGAAAGGATCGTCTATGCATTTTATCAAATTGACATGACTCACAAAGATCTCTACATATGTCAATTTTGGGTACTTCAAGCACCATACCCTTTGATTGCATATAGACCAGTGAGCTAAGATTATAATGACCGAATATTTTGTGCCAAAGACAAGTATCACTCAATTCAACATTAAAAGAGCAAGTATCAATAAAATAGCATGAAATTGGAAAGGAATTGTAAATCATGATAATTTTAGCTACTTCACATCCTTTAGGATCATAAATGACACATTGTTTGTCCTTAAAATTAATAGAATATTTTTTATGAAGCAACTGAGCAACACTTAACAAGTTTTGAGTCAAATTTGGCACATAAAGAACATCATTAATAATTTTTGTACCTTCGTCGGTAGGAAATTTTACTGACCCTCTTCCATGAGCTTCCACCAATGCGCCATTTCCAAGCTTCACTTTGGTTGTATCAGATTTGTCAAAGGTAACAAACAAATTTTCATCAATTGACATGTGTCTTGTGCACGCGCTATTAACATACCATTTAGATTGGTCAATATGTGATGTGTGTGAGGCCATGAAAACCTCCTCCTCTGATTTTCCAACTTGGTGATCATTTGCGAAATTTACTCGATGGGAAGACTGGCCACTTTGATTTTGTTTTCGCCTACAATACTTCTCAATGTGACCATACTTCTTACAATATCTATATTAATTGGAGACCTTTGAATTCTGCCAACAATTCTTCTCTAAGTGGTTTGTCTTCTTACAAATGCCACAAGATAGAAATTTTCCTTTTATCGACAAATCACCTTGGTTTCCACCAGATTTATCCAACCAGACTTTTTTGCTTTCCTTTTGATGTTTGAATTTATGCCTTGCTTGAAAGGCATCATGTACTATCCCTTCACTTCTCATAGTGACCCGTTGCTCTTGGACTTGCAATTTGGAGATTAGTTCGGCTATTGTAAATGTAGTTAAGTCACAAGACTCTTCAATAGCTGAGATTTTTTATTCAAAATTGTCTGGAAGGCTGACCAAGATCTTCTCTACAACTTTCTGATCTAGTAAGGTCTTACCAAGTATCCTTATCTGGTTCACAATCTCCATCAGCTTTGAAGAGTAATCTTTTACACTATCTGAGTCTTTATTCTTCAAAAACTCAAACTCTCTCTTCAATGCTAAGAGTCTAACAGATTTTACTATACTGCTGCCTTCAAACTCCTCCTTTAATTTATCCCAAGCTTCTTTGGCTGTTGCACAAGTCCTAATCCACGTAAAAATCACGTCTGTAAGACTTGAATGTATTCAAGTGAGAGCTCGTGGAGATCTATTCACCAACTCATCATACTTCTTAATTTCATTGAGAGTTGCATTAACTCTCAATGGTTGGACAACAGGTTCTCCAAGCTCAACAACTTCCCATAAGTTGAGAGCCTTTAGATAAGCCTTCATTTTTATGGCCCATATGTGATAGTTCTCTCCGATAAAAGTTAGAGGACCTGTCGTTGGTTGATTTTCAGGTGCCATGAATTTTTTCAGCAAGCAAATTCAAGAAAGATGAGAAAGTAGATGAGCGAAACAAACAAAATTTGATTCAGATCCCTTAGGAAATAGGGTCTAATACCATGCTACAACAAAAAGGAAGAAGAACTTTAGGTCTACAAGGTGTAAACAGTAGGAATCGTAGTTGTAAATTGCTACAGAAAATCTGAAAGTGAAAAAGAAGGCTTAAGTTTTCTTGAGTTTAATTTTTTTCACTTGATGTTTCATTACATATGGTCTATTTATAGATAAAGTGTGAGAATTACAACCACATAATAAGAAAAATATCTCACACCAAACTATGTACATATGTGGCTCACTAACGACCACTCATTTTAAATCAAGACTACATATCTTACTACAAAATATCTACTATCTAGGAGTTTCTAGACAAAACTTAATTTTCTAACATACCTACTACAAAATATCTCCAACCTAGGAGTTTCTAGACAAATCTTAATTTTCTAACATATCTAATACAAAATATCTCCAATCTAAGAGTTTCTAGACAAATCTTAATTTTCTAACAGACACTTAAGAGATTACTATGGGCAATAGTAAAACTTCTCCAATATCTCATACCTGTAATGCTAACATATATATGTGCATCAAATCAACATTTTAAATTTCTCAATACCTTATGCTCCCCTCTCATAAAAATTAATCTTGTTTCTTTTTCTAAATTTTTCCATGATAATCATTCCTATATTTGGTGTCACTAGTACAAATCTCTATAACTCTTAAAGCATAACCTCAGTATTTATAATATTTAAAATGAAAACAACATAAATGAAAGGAAGATAAAGGAGATCCAAGACAGATCAGTCAAGCATCTACCTTAGATTCTTGACAAAATATAAAACTGCTACGAGATCACTAACCACTCGTACTCAGCTTAGAACATGCACAACAAAGGTCCAGAAAGTAGCAATGGTGAGTACGAAATCTACGTGTACTCAGCAGAATTGTCAAGTCACCTAAATATGAAATGATGGCAAGAGTTTGTCCTAAATTGTCATGTTTGATAAGTACCACATATGCTACTCCTTTCTAAAAGAACAAACCTAGACTAGTAGCTAATGGCAACAACATTATATGTATATTAAGTTTAGATAATCTGAAATCAAAGTCAAGTCAAATTAAGAATAATCAAGTTTTACGATTTATGCAGTTTTGATGATTGAAAAAGAAAGATGAAACACGTCAATCAACATGGTCCAAAGGTACATTATCACGAGCAGTTGAATTTGGGAAAAAATTCAAAATAAATAAGGTAAGAGTGCAGAATTCAAGATATGGATAATGTTAATTTCGTGATAAAACACAAGAAAACAAACAAGTGATGCATTGAAGAGAAAGAATCAATGAGTTTGATTTGCAGAAGGAGTATAAAGAGGCAATGAGTTTGAATTGAAGAAGGAATTTCACTTGAAGTAGAACTTTTCAATTGAGTGTTGAATTGAAGAGTTGGAGTACGACTATAACACAAAAGAATCAATGAATTTGTTTTGAAGAAGGAGTCTAAATAATCAAGGAGCTTGAATTGAAGAAAGAGTCTCACTTGAAATAGAACTCTAAGTCAAGAGAGTTCAAGTCAATGAAGACTTCGAAGTGAATAATAACTCTATGAAGAATTGTGCTTAAATATAGGTGAAGTGGTCTAGAATACTCATGAACTTATAGAGCCAAAAGGGTAATTGGAAAATTGATTTCGCAAGTGCTACCAGCAGGCTGAAGGAACACATTGAAGAACCAAGTCCTATTATAGTGTTTATATATTAGGAGGTTTTCATTGAGTCGTAGTATTGATGTATCTTTAGTTCAATGTGTTATAAACTGAATTAGTAGTGTTGTCTAAGTTGGGATAACTCGAAGACTTGGGAACACATACCTTGGGAGGTTTGTGTTGATGTTTAAGAATTATCGTTCGTAATTTTTTAGGTTACATAAGCTTGTAATCTGTTTTGTGTTGAGCCTCAGCGATATAGTGAAGTTGGAGTTAAATCTTGTAGGGGTAAAGGTTGTGATTTTTTTTACCTTTTTGAGCCAGGTGTTTTCCATGTAAAATACTATGTTTTTACTTAGTATTTTTACTGCTTTGTTGGAACACAGTAGGCAAATTGTTTCACACTTAGACGAAAAGTTAAAATAAGTAAATTACTAGATCGTGCAGACTATCATAAAGTCACTTTCACAAACACTCAATCACTTTTCACATCAAAACATTACCATATAAGAGAAATGAGACGATGTTTGCATATGATGCATATGTCTCATAGTTACGAAAAGATGTATATACTAAATTCCGTAATGTAGATAGCTAGGACCCATGGGAGACTCGCAAAGTTTATATATTGTACCGAACAATACTATACCAGGAAATTCCCTTTATGTGATTAACATATTGTATCGATAACCCTTTACAAGTCAATATCCTGGTTGACCCTTTACCAAGATTTATCCATATATTTCCTCAATATCAATGTCTAGTACATGAAATATAAATGCCAATTAAAACACGACAATCCATATATTGGATTCAAATCCTCAGTACAGATAATCAAAAGCAACCCAGAATAATCAACAAGGCAAGGACAGTGAAAAAAT
Source organism: Solanum paucissectum (assembly GCA_029582445.1). Classification (NCBI taxonomy): domain Eukaryota; kingdom Viridiplantae; phylum Streptophyta; class Magnoliopsida; order Solanales; family Solanaceae; genus Solanum; species Solanum paucissectum. The sequence goes on from JAJONZ010020831.1 coordinate 10,765, forward strand.
AATAAAATTTAAATGTTTCCCATAATATGATATCAGTACACGCTTAAATGCTCGTCATCTCATTTATACGGGATACCCATCACCCATTGACCATTTACACAGTCAATCAATACACTAACACTTTGAAAAGAGTCAAAGAAAGTTTCACTTTGCCTTAAACGCCTGAAAAGTCAATTTATGGCCTTGCCTTTCCATAGAGCTTATGAACAGTCTCAATCTGGTCAAATGCATAATCTAGATGATAAAACCAGTTTGTGGACACTCATATTGCTATACTTTTATCCCGGGTCAAGCAGGTTAACCCCGAGCTCCAAAGGGAAAAACAATGATTTTCATTACAATTTAGATTACCCATACAATAGGAACTCAAATCTTAAATTTCATCAAAACTAAGTTCAAATTGACCTCAAAATCAGCAAAATACGATTTCTTAATTTCGGCTATAACTATTAATTTTCATGTTCTTACACATTTCTGAACGAGAAATAATCAACAAACAAGAAACGTGATACCAAGATCGGTTTACCCATAATATAACTACCTCAAATGAGAAATTTCATTTAAAAAATGAGTCTTTATCACCTCCAAATCAAAGTAATATGATTTCTAGATGTAGAGCAAAATTCCTCAATTTTCTCCAATAAAAATCACTCACTTTTTAGCTCTAGAACTTCATATATGCTCAAAATACCAAGCAAACATGGTTTGAAATTTAATACAATGTTCAGGCATTAAAAAAATATTAAAAATTGTGTCATTTTCTGTCATTAAAAGTAGAAAAATCTGGTATCCAAAATATTTACACCAACACCTTTTTGCTACCAACAATTTAATTTTCACTAAAAAGACCATAATATATTGATACGACCTTCGAAATGCACCGATTTATTTTTACTATAAATCCTAAATAATGATATGGATCTCCTCAATTTCATGTTCGGATTCCCAAGGAGATGAAGTCTAAAAATAAATTTTCGATCTTTATAGTTAAAAATGGATCTTTCAGTTGTTTAATGCTTAAACAAAAGACAAAGCACCCAAAATGTTCACAATTCATCCGAAACTCATTGAAATTAAATCAAAATTTGCGGACAAGTCCAAACTCATCATATAAACATGTTGACACTTTCAGATCATGAATCTGAGCTAGTCAAGTCAATTATTAGAAAGAGGTCAACTCTTAACTTTAAATTTAACTAGAATGCAACTCGTTCGTCCGAAACTCATCCAGAACCTCCAAGACACAAACTAAATATGATCAAATGACCTTTCTTGAACCAAGTAACAGAACAAAAATTGATTTAGGTTACAAATAAGAACTTCAAGTCTGCCTCTGTTAATTTCTCCAATGCCTTAGAAGCACCACCGAGAGAGAAGAGGGGAATGTCAGAGTAAAGGAGGAAAATTGAAAGAACACACATGCAACTAGCACAATGAACTTGGAGAAACTTACCCTACAAAAAGTAGTTTTTTCTTCTCTTGCAACTCTAAGATCCTCTCCTCGATTGTATTCTGAATCACAAATCTCACAATCCTAAATATGATAAAATAAGAATAAGCTACCTTGGTTGGTATAGTTGGTTGAAGAAATACAAGCACACACCTGATTGGTTTATACTGCCCTATTCAATAGATTCTATCTTGTGCTTGTCTCTCCACAGCATCATTCCACCAAGGATTCATCAGAAAACCTTATCAAAGTGCAAGAGGAGAGTGAAACGTCAAAGAAAGTAGTATGGGTCATTCAACGAAATATTATAAGTTCAAAATGTATCTATTCTTTAGGTGCACGGAGATGAAGATAAAACATCCCAAAGACGATGCATAACAAAGGTGCAGAAAGTAGAAATGGTGAGTATAAAGTATACGTGACTCAACAGAATTTTCAACTCACCTAAATACGAAGTGATGGCAAGAGTCGGTCCTAAACTGCCATGCTTGATAAGTACCACATATGCTACTCCTTTCTAAGAGAACAAACCTAGACTAGTAGCTAATGTCAATAACATTATATGTATATTAAGTTTAGATAATCTGAGACCATAGTCAAGTCAAATTAAGAATAATCAAGTGCTAGGATTTATGCAGTTTTGATTATTGGCAAAGAAAGATAAAACACGTCAATCAAATGGTCCAAAGGTACACTGTCACGAGCAGTTGAATTCGGGAAAACTTTCAAAATAAATAAGGTAAGAGTGCAGAAATCAAGAAATGGATAGTGTTAATTTCGTGATAAAATACAAGAAAACAAACAAGTGATGCATTGAAGAGAAAGAATCAATGAGTTTCATTTGAAGAAGGAGTCTAAAGAGGCAAGGAGTTTGAATTGAAGAAGGGATTTTACTTAAAGTAGAACTCTTCAATTTAGTGCTGAATTGAAGAGTTTGAGTTTGACTATAACACAAAAGAATCAATGAATTTGTTTTGAAGAAGGAGTCTAAATTGAATCAAGGAGCTTGAATTGAAGGAGTCTCACTTGAAGTAGAACTCTAAGTTAGGAGATTTCAAGTCAATGAAGAGTTCGAATTGAATAATAACTCTATGAAGAATTATCCTTAAATAGAAGTGAAGTCATCTAGAGTACTCGTGCACTTATAGAGCCAAAAGGGAAATTGGAAAATTGACTTTGCAAGTGCTACCAACAGGCTGAAGGAACACATTGAAGAAACAATTCCTATTACAGAGTTTATGTATTAGGAGGTTTTCATTGATTCGTAGTATTGATGTATCTCTAGTTCATTATGTTATAAGCTAAATTAGGAGTATTGTCTTCAAGTTGGGATAACTCGAAGACTTGGGAACACATACCTTGGGAGGTTTGTGTTGAAGTTTGGGAATTATAGTTCGTAATTCCTTAGGTTACATAGGCTTGTAATCTGTTTTATGTTGAGCGTCAGTGATTTAGTGAAGTTGGAATTAAATCATGTAGGGGTAAAGGTCGTGACTTTAGCTATGACTAGTTAGAACTAGATTTTATTTTTCTATTAATTCTCAAGACCGCTCCCTTGGGACACAACCCCAACCCTCGGTTGGGTTACTATATTATCGACGATCGTAGACACTCGAACTGTAGTTAGTGTCGTTGGTCACGATAAGCATCAGGCTCATATCTCTTCGCCTACTCCAGTTAGCTATCTAACAACATCGTTGAGCGGGGATAAATAGACTAACTGGCAAGCATTTATATTTTATCATGTTTCGTAACCAAATTGTTCGTCTGGGCGTCACTCCTAAACACAAATCACCTCAATCAAATGGGTCGATCGAGCGCTCTATATTCTCTGGTCTATCTAATCTCTCATCTCTCAATTTTAAGATTCGACACTAGAAATCTTATGGTGCGCAAGCATAAAATACTAAAACAGGAATATAGAAGTAACTTATAATGACAACCGAGAATTAATTCATAAAGCCTTTAATAATAAACAATCAATTCGTACCTACTTCCCCAGAACAAGGTCTTTTAGCCGCTCATGCTATTAGAAAACCACAAAATACAATTGTTCATGCGATTTCTGGAAAATAGAAGAGTTAGAAGATCGAAACCTATTACAAACGTTGATACTTGCTCTTGCACGCCAATTGAAAAGTCGAACCTTAACAACGGAGCCCTAAGGATCTATTTACAATAATTGGGGACAATAGAGTCGAAGTTTATTACAATTAGGAATCCTTTTTAATAATATTTTTGTTGGAGAAGTCGGAACAATTGTGGGGCATCGCGACCATTTCGCGCCTGGCAGGATGGCACGCCGCACTGCCAGTGCAGAAAAATGTAGCCTCAGTTAACTTTGACTTGGCGCGTCGCGCCCTTGCTGCACCAGTGATGCTGGGATGCCGCGCCAGCTTTTGCTCATGTTGTCACTTGTTCCCTTCAACTCCTTTTCCTTCCTTGAATCGATCACTTCCCATAGTAACCTGCAAAATCACTAATCATGTATATTAGTATGCAATCATGTCAATCCTTAGCCAAAATATGCTAGTTAGATTAGTGAATGTCCTAAAACTTATGTTAAAGATGGGTAATTTGTAGTAATTGGGCATATAAATATGCCCAAGATCACCACCCCACACTTAAACATTTGTTAGTCCTCGAACAAACTCTATCTTATCAAATCACACTCTTAAACCTTGGACTCCTCACCTCGCTTTACAATCGACCAAACACATTTAATCATGATCTTGTGGCACACACTACATGCAATAATTTCAACTCTTCCTTATAGTCTACCAATCAACAATTCACAACCTCGATGAATGACTCTTCTCAAATAATTCTGGGCTAATGAAATATCATAGAGACAAACCAAACAAGATTAAGCACCAAACATATTTTGTGAATGCCCTCACCAATTTAAGAATAGCCTTTCTTTCACACCAACAACAATGCATTTCAATCATAAGGCTATTTTTTTATAAAATTCACTCTCACACTCACAAATGAAGTTTTCACATATCCTAACATGATGAGCTTGCCCTTGGTGTACTTTGATTTTCACAAAGTGTTATTCATAGAATCAAGAAGACTTACATTCGGTTGTAATGTCGGCTTTAGGTAAGGGAGGATACATTTGGGTAAAATTAGTGATTCATCCTCCCTAATGCACATGTTTTGTTTTCCTTGCTAACATTCACAACTTTTTCTTTCCCTTTGATTTCCCCATTATATGTTTACCAATTGAATTTAATACCTTGCCTTCACTTTCACTTGGGCCCTTCTTTTTGCACACACCCCTTTTTGTCTCCTCTTTATTTATATGAAAAAAAATCACACTTAACAATAGCCATCCTTAACTTATCGATTTTACTCGAATTAAGGTACACGTTGTCCTTGTAAAGACTAGGGCCATTATTAAGGTATTTCATTATTTTTTTTGTTCGGATTAGCCACATTTGACTTAGGCTTTTAGCCTTAGTTGAAGTGCACAATGTCCCAAGGGACCAGGGCCAATAACAAATTTTAGGGCTTATGAGGTATCATCCGTTTACCTCTTCTTTTTCTTCTCCACAAAACCAAGCATTTTCACTCTATCCATTTTAACAAAAGTTATCATTTTGTTCAACTTAACATAGTGCATTAAGGATTGCTTTGGGATCAAGCTAATGGTCTCAATAAAAGGGATTCGGCTCAATTAAGTGGGTTAGACCAAAATCAAGGCTACAAGGCTCAATGGGGTTAAGCTAGGGATATTTTATTTGGAGGCACACAAGGAAGATTCAAACTTGGCTATTCAAAGAAACGCCTCAATCATATTCCATAATTCACACAAGTTACTCCCTAGGCACACTTGGGGAAAGTTCTCGATGTTATTCAATAAAAAAACTAAACAAATATTCTCCTCACATGGCATCACAACACACATAAGGACCCAATACTTGTAGCATGCTCACATAAAATGCATTACGGTGTTTCCACACAATTAAGCCCATATTCTTTATTTTCCATTTAGAGTCAAGACAAAGAGATTATGTTTGTTTTCAAAGTCACCATTTAAATATTGCAAACAAAGTGTTACCACCTATGACGTTTAGCCAACTATCAAGACAAGGTTTCAAAGTTTCAAAGTTTCAAAGAGGTCGATTTCAGCCTTTCTACTCCTAGTGACTAATTTTCCCTTAAGACGGTCGTGATCCATCCATCATCAGGAACTGTCAATACTACAACGACCCAAACACGCAACAAAACTAAATAAACTATTCCTAGTCGGTTCAATGGGACTATCCTCTGGAAAAGAACCAAAAACAAAATGCGAGAAACTCTCCTAAAAATTAAAAAGACTTGATAAAGCAGTAAACTATGTACAATAAAGTTCAACTTCCACCCCACACTTAAACAAAACATTGTCCTCAATGTGCAAAATAAAATAAAGTGCAAAGGTAAAAGAGAACTCCATGTGTGCTTCAAATCAGTGGGTTGCCACATTAGTGGAAAAATCCATAGCCATCGAGGTTGCATTACCATCTCCATCACCTACATTGGTATCATCATCTCCGGGGCCAGTATCATCTGACTCATCCTCCTCCGAGCCATCCTTATAATCAGCAGTGGCATCTTCATCATCAATGGGCTCTTGGAAAACTGGGCCCATCCGAAACATGTACATCACGCTGTCCTTCAAAGGGTAACGCTCCACTAGTGTCTCCATTTCATCCTCAATCACCGGACGGCCACCTATCCGCAGTTGTAACTCAGCCATTCCAAACATACGACTCATCCAACTATCATCACGAGCTTGCCTATCCATAGCAGTCAACACGAGCCCGTGGGATGGATCGTGTGTTTTAGTGCGTGTGACATTTGGTGGCACATTAGATGAGGGGCACCGGGGGGGACACATCATGAACCTCCTCCTCAATCAGTAATGCTCATAGGTACCTAGTAATGATGCTCCTATAAAAGAAACGTTATCTCTTATTGGTCTAAACTTAAGCATGTTTTGCTTCAAAATTGCCCCAACATTCACTGGCAAACCCTTCTTTAAATGGTATACTAGCATCACTCTTTCCCTAGTGACATCAGTCGTATGCTTACACGGTAGTAAGGTTCTACACACAATTTTCAACCAAATGCGAGCCTCCAAATTGAAGTGACCATCGTGAAGGGTCAAGTGACGTCCCGTGTCTCTAACCCTATCCCACCGCGCAACAGAATTCACCCCACACAAAGTATGCCTAATATCACGATAAGGGGATCTTTCAATCATTGCAAGAAATTCAGCATTGTCACAATTTGGTGTACCCAAAAAATCATTCAATGCTTCCACACTAAATCTCACCCAACTATCCCTAATGAACCCTTTGTTTATCTCAACATGATGTGTATTCCAATTCACATAAAATTCACGAACTAAGCTTAAATTGCACTCACCTTGATCCATGAAGACATATTGGAGTCCCAAAGCATTGATTTGGGCGAGAATGTTGGGAAATTCCCGGTTCAATCGCCCCTCATCGACATACTCATCACCTAGGTACTTGGATTCTTGTTGATATTCGTACCAATCCTTTCCATAGTGCATTACAGCTTGCCCGCCGAATTTTTGAGGCAGCAAATTGGTGGGTTCCCGAGTAGAACTTCCGGCAGCCGCTCCGTTCCTACTCATCTTAGTACCCGAACCACTAGCAACATTCTTACCCTTAGGAGCCATCTTTAACAACCTATCAATGGAAGTAACTAAGAAAAGAAGAAGAAAAAGTTTTGGGGGAAAATAGAGGGGAGGTCGAGTAGGCAGTGGGGTGGGTGGGTTTGGTGGGTTTTGAAAATTTGGTGGATTAGAGTGGGTTTAAGGGTGTTAGAGTTAAGGAAACTGGAAGGGATGGAGATTTTGGTAAGGATTAATGGAGGAATTTGGGGTTTTGGGGAAGAAAAGAGATGGAGAAGATGAAGAAAAAGTTGGTATTTTGGAGAGAAATTGGAGGAGAGGGACGGTTAGAGAGAGAGTGGGTTTAGAAATTGTGGCGTAATTTTGTGGGTAGGTGGAAGGTTTAAAAGCTGGGAAAAAAGTTTTTTTTAATTTAAATGTATGGCACGATTGGGGGTGGCGCGCTGCCAGTGCGCCAGAAATCGCCCCCAGTTAAAAAAAAATGGTGCGACGCACTCACTCTTCGCCAATATCAGTGGAGCGATGCGCCTAATTTGCGCCAGCCATCGGTGTTTTTGCTGAGGCCTGGCGCGATGCGCTGCCTGTGCGCCAAAAAAAGCTTGAGTACTTAGCCTCTTGCGTGGCGCGCCTGACTTGCGCCAACACTTAGTTTTTCTGCATATTTCTGCAATTTTTGGGTGGTTTCTCTTCCCATGACCTGCGCATCAACCAAACAATGTGACATTATAACGGTGGGTTTCCTCCTACCCAGCGCCTTAGTTTTGGTCGTTGCACGACTCATCTTTTTGTATTTTTTTTCTTTATAACTTCTAATGTCCTATCTAAATAACAAACTAAGAAAAAATAAAAACTCTACACCTAGAAATTTGAAACTAAGCTAAAATTTCAAAATTAAGCCAAACTACTACCTATTACATATTATTCACGGGTTGCCTCCCCTGTAGCGCTTGATTTAACGTCGCGGCACGACGCAGCTTGGATCATTCATAATTTAGATCAAGAGCCTCCCGATCACGATCCGAATCCACACTAAAGTAGTGTTTCACTATTTGCTCATTTACCAAGAACTAGGGCCAGTCTCATCTTTAATTTCAACCGCCCCATATTGTGTCATTCTTACCACTTCGAAAGGACCACTCCATTTAGATTTTAGTTTTCTAGGGAATAACCTCAATCTAGAGTTAAAGAGTAGTACATTTTCTCCCTGAATGAAAGTACGAGTAACTATGTGTTTGTCATGCCACCTTTTCGTATTTTCTTTGTAAATTTTGGCATTCTCATACGCGTGGAGCCTAAACTCCTCATTTCATGCAACTGATTCACTCTCTTTCTACCATCTAGCTTGGGATCCAAGTTCAACCTCTTAATCGCCCAATAAGCTTGGTATTCTAATTCCGCTGGAAGATGACATGTTTTTTTCCAAATACTATGTAACAGGGAGAAATCCCTATGGGTGTCTTGTATGCAGTCATATATGCCCACAATGCATCATCTAACTTCTCAGACCAATCTTTCCTCTGCGCGTTCACCATTTTCTGCAAAATTTATTTCACCTCTTTATTCGAAACCTCCACTTGGCCACTCGTTTGAGGATGGTAAGTTGTAGCAACCTTATGAGGAACACCATACTTAGCAAGAAGCTTTTTCACTAGATGGTTAATGAAATTCTTACCTCCATCACTTATCATTGCCCTTGGAGTGCCAAAGCGAGTGAAGATGTGCTTCTTAATGAACTTTATCACCACCCTTGAATCATTCGAAGGAAGAGCGACAGCCTCAACCCATTTACTCGCATAATCCATAGACACAAGAATGTATTGGTTTCCACTAGATGGCGGGAAGGGACCCATGAAGTCAATACCCCACACATCAAAGATTTCCACCTCCAAAATGTTACTTAGCGGCATTTCATGTCTTCTTGAAATAATACCCAACCTTTGGCATTTATCACAGCTCTTCACAAAAGCAATAGAATCTTTAAATAACGAGGGCCAAAAGAAACCAGATTGAAATACCCTATGCGTCGTGCGCTCTCCTCTGTGGTGACCTCCATATGGGCTAGCATGAAATCTTTCGAGCACTTTTTGAACCTCATAACCCGGAATGCATCTTCTCAATACCCGGTCCACACCTTGCTTGAACAAGAACGGTTCATCCCAGATATAGAACTTAGAATCATGATTGAGCTTTTTCTTTTATTGGGTGGTTGCACCCGGAGGGTAATCTCTACTTACTATCAGATTCACAATGTCCGCATACCATAGCACTTGAGAGATATCTAAAGCCATCAATTGTTCATCCGAAAACTCTTCCCGGATTTGCTCACCTTCATTTACATGGGAAAAATTCTCCAACCTAGACAAGTGATCAGCAATTTGATTTTCAGTACCTTTCCTATCCTTAATCTCAAGGTCAAATTCTTGGAGAAGCAATATCCACCGAACCAGCCTTGGTTTAGCATTCTTCTTGTTGAATAGGTACCTAATAGTTGCATGGTCAGTAAAAACAATCACTTTAGTACCTACCAAATATGATCTGAACTTGTCGAAGGCGAACACTAGAGCTAGCATCTCCTTCTCAGTCACTGTGTAATTAGTTTGTGCAGAATCCAGTGTCTTATTTGCATAATAGATCGAGTGGAACACTTTATTCTTTCGTTGTCCCAACACTGCACCCACTTCTACGTCACTTGCATCACACATGAGTTCAAATGGTAGTCCCCAATCAGGAGCAATTAAGATGGGAGCCTCAATTAAGTTCCCCTTCAACATCTCAAAAGCTTTCAAGCACATCTCATCAGAGTCAAACTTCACCTCCTTCTCCAAAAGACTGCACATAGGTCTTGCAATCTTGGAAAAATCCTTGATGAATCGCCGGTAAAACTTGCATGACCAAGAAAATTACGCACCCCTTTTACAGAAATGGGAGGGGCAATTTTTCAATAACTTCTACATTGGCCTTATCAACCTCTAAACCCGACTTAGACACCTTGTGTCCCAACACTATCCCCTCTTTAACCAAAAAATGACACTTTTCCCAATTTAGTACTAAGTTAGTGTCTTCACATCTAGCAAGTACTTTATCAAGATTCCGGAGACATACCTCAAAAAACTTCCCAATGACGGATAAATCATCCATGAACACTTCTACAAAGTCTACCACCATATCATGAAAAATGGTCATCATACACCTTTGAAAAGTCACTGGTGCATTACAAAGTCTGAATGGCATGTGTTTGAAAGCATATGTACCATAAGGACAAGTGAAGGTGGTTTTTTCCTGATCATCGGGGGCAATCAAGATCTAGTTGTAACCGGAATACCCATCTAAGAAACAATAGTACTCCTGCCCTGCTAGTCGGTCAAGCATCTGATCAATGAAGGGAATGGGGTAGTGATCTTTCCGGTGGCATCATTTAGTTTTCGGCTATCCATACAAATTCTCCAACCGATCACTGTTCTAGTAGGAATCAACTCATTCTTTTCGTTCCTTACCACTATCATACCTCCCTTCTTAGGAACACACTGCATGGTACTTACCCACTTACTATCAGAAATTAGGTACACAATTCCAGCATCTAGCCACTTTATTACCTCATTTCTCACCACTTCTTTCATCAAATGATTTAACCGACGTTGATGTTGTGCACTTGGTTTGTGATCATCTTCCATGTAGATTTTGTGCATACATAACGCTGGACTAATCCCATGAATATCAGCCATCTACCATCCAATCGCTTTCTTCCTCTGCTTTAAGATCCTCAATGTTGTCTCAACCTGTATTTCAGACAACTCTGCAGAAAGTATAACAGGCAAAGTTTCATTAGTACCCAAATAAGCATACCTTAGGTGTGCAGGCAGTGTTTTCAGTTCCATCTTGGGAGCTTCTTCGATGGAGGATTTGGGTGGTGGCCCTAACTCACGATTTAATGGCTCCACAATATGCATGTGAGCATCTACGAGTGCCATATTCAAACATGTCTCTATCTCTTGGGCCTCAGTATCTCCATCTACCTCATGACCCACTAACACTCTTTCTAAGGGGTCTTCGGTCACAACTAATTATGATTGTACTATTTGATGTACCACCATAATAGAAGACAACTCTTCATAGATAGAAGGCAATTTTAAAGTGCGGTTAACATCAAATACCTCAACTTTATCATGTGCCCTCATAGTTAATTACCCAATTGCTATATCAATTAATGCCCTACCTGTGGCCAAGAACGGACGTCCCAAAATGAATGGAACTTCAGAATCGGGTTCAAAATCTAAGACCACAAAATCCACCAGAGAAATCAAGCAACCTACTTGAACTAAAACATCTTCTACCACCTCCTCTAGCCTAGAAATGGATCTATAAGTGAGTTGGAGAATGACAGTGGTTCGTTTTGGATTACCCAACCCAAGTTGTTGATATAATGACAAGGGCATCAGATTATACATGCCCCCAAATCACACAACCCCCGGGCATGAATACTTTGCCCAATTGTAATCTGCACAGTAAAACTACCCAGATATTTTAACTTTTTAGGCAGTCTATTTTGGATTCTACAGTTGCACTCCTTAGTAAGTGCTACAGTTTCATACTCCGTGAGCCTCTTCTTGCTAGCCACTATATCCTTTACATATTTAGTATACTTCGGGATACCCTGCAAAATGTCAACCAAAGGCAGATTAATGTGAACCTGTTTAAGGAGAGAAAGAAACTTACCGAAGAATTTATCCTCATTCTGCTTTTTGAGCCTTTGTGGAAACGGAGATGGTAGTTTCTTTTGAGAAACGGGTACCTCAACATTGGAGCTTTTTACTACTTCTTCCACTTTCTTTTCTTTGGTACTTGCCTCAGTATCTCTCTTCTTTGGAACTAGTTCCCCTAATTGTAACCCACTTCTAGTACTTACCGCATGCAGTTGCTTTGGGTTGGGTTTAGTATTACCGGGCAGCCCACCTTGGGGACGCAACTTCAGAGAATTGGCTACTTGCGCAACTTGTTTCTCTAAACTCATTTGGGACATTTGGATGTTTCTGATGTTCTCATCCTGCTTATCTATTCTAGCATTTATTTTGGTCCCTATTTCAGTCATGAGCTTTTGGAGTAGCTCTTCATTGGTCATCCCCCCCCCCCTTTTGGTGCACTAGGATTTGCGCCTTGGTTAGGATTTTGGTATTGTTTCCCAGCCCCTTGAGAACGGTATTGGTAAGCCCCTTGCGCCTGATTTTGGTTTTGGTTCCCACCTCATGAGAAGTTAGGATGGTTCCTCCAACAAGGGTTGTAAGTGTTACCATAATTTCGCTAACCTCCACCTCTTTGCGCATTACCCACATAGTTAACGGAATCCAGGTTTGCCTCACATTGCTCGGTTTCATGAGCTCCACTACCACATACCTCACACCAATTGGTTTCCTGTTGTACAACATTTATCGGTGCATGGTTTAGAGCCATCTGTTTGAAATTTAAGGCCATGTTATGTTGCATTGCATCTAATTTGGCATTTATGGCAGTATCTTGATCTACATCTAATATCCCCGCGGCCTTTTGGGTTGTGGTTCTAGGCATTTCCCCCTTATACCCTGGGTTCCCTTCGGAGAGTCTATCGAGTAAGTCGAAGAACCCTTCACATGTTTTAGCTAGGGCCTGTCCACCTGCAGCACTATTAAGAAGTACACGGGCATTATAGTCTAAACCCTCAAAGAAAGTGTGAGCAAGTACCTCATTAGTTTGCATGTGGTGCGGGCAAGCATTCAACATATGTTTAAAATGAGCCCATGCTTGGTACATGTCCTCCCCTTGATTTTTCCTAAAGCATAATATCTCACTCCTCAACCATGCGGTTTTCTTGTAAGGAAAGAATCGACTCAGGAACTTTCTTGCTAGGTAATCCCAGGTAGTGATGGAGTTTGGTGGCTCATTATCTAACCAATGCTTTGCGGCTTCTAACAATGAGTATGGAAACAACGTCAGCCTCACATAGTCCGATGAGACTCCAGTTGGGATGTATGTATCAGTATTCTCAATAAAGTTCCTAAGGTGGATTTGGGGATCCTCGTGAGGGAGACCAGTGAATTGCCCATTAGAATGGAGGAGTTGTACCATGCCATGTTTTAGTTCAAATCTACCCCCCGGTGGAGGTTTCCTAATACTAGACGCCATATTGGCTGTGAGTGGGACTGCCACATCGCGGACTGGTCTTGCAGGTACGACAGATGGTACTCCTTGGTTATTCAAGTTCTCTGGATTGTTCACGTTGTCTTGGTTATTATCATCATTGTTTCCCCGAAGACCTAACACTAATTCTCCCTTCCTAGCCAGACCTGAAAGTCAAGTGCCTGCAATAAACAAGCTAAGATCAAGTAGTTAATACCTGAATATTCAAATTGTAGACTTAAGAGGATCAAATATAGATCAATTTCTAAGTCACCGGCAGCGGCGCCAAAAACTTGTTGCTCCCCATATTACACGCAAGTGTACGTGGTCGCGCAAGTAATATAGATTTTTTAAAGAAATGAGTTATCGTTCCCAAGGGACTTATGATCAACTTATATTAGACACTCAATTCTACAAATAAAATAAAATTAACCTTTTTCAGAAATTGTGATGATTGTTAACTACTACTGATTATGCAATAAATAAAAGTAACTAATTATGAACGACTTTAAAATGATGTTTCAAACAAGTAAAAGACAA
>JAJONZ010020832.1:0-17053 GCA_029582445.1 Solanum paucissectum
GACCTTTCTTTTATAAACAACATGATATTCAGAAATTGATTGACGTGAAGAAGAAGAAGAGGCAAAGGAGTCTATTGTTGTTGCTTATGGATGATCAAATGTTTCTATTTTATAGGCTAAATATAAACAGTTGTGGAAAATGAAAAGTTTTGGTCTCTTCATCTTCCATTTACTTAAATGTATATTAATTTGAGGAATGTTTAAACAGTTGGGTAATGCATTTAAACTGTTTCAGTTTTTTAAAGTATAAATTTAAAAGTAGAAAATAAATAAAAAATGTCAAAAAAAGGAGATAAAAAATAAATAGGTAAAAATAGATAATTGTAAATACTGGCCATTGGAGGGTGCCACATCAGCGGATTTAGATTCAGCTTTATATATATATATAGATTTGTTTAATTTGAAAGAATACAATTATACAATAACAAAATAGAGAAAATCAGGGGCGAATATTTTTAAAAAGGAACATATCACTTGAATTCTCATCAGTTACAATTTCAAAGAGAAAAGGACAGTGGTTTCACTTTCATTGTTTCTCAAATTTCCAATATCAAATTTTTTTCCCAATTGTTTCTCAAATTTCGTTCGATTTTTTTTTTGTGTGGAAAGAAAATATTGAAATAATCGAATTGGATTTCGTTGACAAATAACTTTGGAACAGAAAGTCCAACTTGAACTTCGAGATAATCGGTGAAATACAAAATCAATCAGGTATTCATTAACTGTTGAATCATTAATTTGTTTGGAAGTTTTGACATGAATTTTTTAATTTTTTTGGGTAATTATAATTTTTTTGGATGACGAGACAGAGTTTTACTAATGCACAAGTGAATACGAATTTGAATTTGGGTTTGATGAACAAAAAATCATAAAAAAGAAATATAGCAGACGAAGAACAAGAAAGAGAGAGCTAGAGAAGAAGGTTGCAAAAATTGTATTCATATTAATTTTTGTTTGTCAATTGTTTTTCTTTTACTCAGCATTTGTATTTTATTAAGAACATTGTATTGATTTTTTAGTTTGTAGTCATTCCAAAGGTATGCCAAATGGATTTGTATTTCTTAAACATAAATGTATCATATTTCTTTCACAGTGAAGTTGTATTTTTTTTTTAGAATATTGTATCATTTCTCAACAGATTGTATTGTTTCAACTATGTATGCTAAATTTTTTTCCAGAATCTTGTATCCTTTCTTAAATCGTATTCATATGTAATGATTAGATTATATAGGGATACAATCAATAATATTTTGTACTACAAATAAAGAAAAATACATTTGACAATCATGTAATATAATTTTGATCATTGTGATACAATTTTTAGTTTTCACTATGAAAGTAAAATACATACATAACTCAATCATGAATACTTTTTTGTTGTATGAATGTGAATTTGTATTTATGGATGATTTTGTATTCAATTTTTGTGGAATACAATGTAGTTATGCAGATAAGGTCATGTATATGCTTATATCTTCTCTCTTCTGCTATTTTAGCTGACATGCCTACATTATCAACTAGTCCTTGAGTAATACATAGATCAAAAAATGAAAATTCGCTAGAAAATTGATAATTAAATGTGATACCTCTTCTATTCCTCTTTGAGTCCGCCATTAGAGAAGAATCTTTGAGGTTTTCCTTATCTAAAATCCTAATCGAAATTGAAGAATTTTAAGCAATTAAACAAACAAATATTTTAAAAGAATTAAGAATTTAAGTTTTGTACACTGTCGGTGTATAAAATTCCTTACACCATCAGATAAATTAAAGGACAATAATGTAACTTCAAAATTAATATTGAAGAAAAGATATTAAATAAAAAAATACTCTAATTAGAGTCCTAGTTATACTCTAATCAAATTTATTATTGAGAAATATTATTTCCTTTTCAAGCGTAAATCAAATATGTGTCCCTTGATATTGTTAATCAAAATTTTAAGTATTCAATTTTTTTAAAACAAAATTGTTACTATTAGTGAAGTAATAATTCAATGTATTAGATCATGTGACTAGTTCTTTAACGCTTTAGCAATAGTTGATCTTGAGGAGTTTATTTTGCTTTATGAATTCTCTAGTACACCTTTTTTTTTTTTTGTAATTGCTATATAAATAAATTTCAATTTTCTTGAGAAGCATTTGTAACTACAAATATTATATAAAAAAATTGTATTAATATTTTGAAGTGCTTGCATTGAAGAGATCAAAGTCATGAATTAGAAAGAAAGTTAAAGAAATAAAATATGGAAGGAGGGTTTGGGAGAGAGAAAGTAATTGTAGAGCTTGATTTTAAGGAAGAAGACATTTTTTGGAACGAATGGTAACTTGCAATATTTATCTGATGGTGTAAATAATTTTATACAATAGGTGTGTGCACTATTTGGATTAAACCGAAAAATCAAACAAAAGCAAACCTAATTTTAATTTGGATTGTTTTTTTGGTTGGGAAAATTACATATATATACACATCTTTATTATTCATAATTTTCATCATTCCCTACCATTTCAAAATATTTCAAAAATTCCTTATTTTTTCCCAATTCTCAAGTCTTCCGGATACATAAGCATCCCAGCCTCAACCCACGTTTTTCCATTCCTTTTTTCACTCTTTTAACCTCTCCTAATTTCACTCCACAATCTTATCAGTTACAATTTTCATCTCAATTTGAATTTCAAAATGATTCTCTCTCCAGTCAATCAAATTCAAACCACTGAGTAGGTACATTTCGTCTTCTCCATTGCCGTCTTCTTAAAAAAAATTATCTTTATTTCTTGATATATATGGATCATACTCCTTAAAAAAAAAGGGTAGAAAATTTTCATCTACAATTTCTCGACTAACTGTACCCAAGGTAATGATTTTCGATCTATTTCTATGCTATTTTTTATGTTCAATTTTGTATCTAGTAGTTGATTCAAATGCATGATACATTGTTGAAAAAGGGGTAGAAAAGTTTCATCTACAATTTCTTGACCTACTCTACCCAAGGTAATGATTTTTTAATCTATTTCTACACTATTTTTATGTTCAATCTTGCATCTAGTAGTTGATCCAAATGCATGATATATTACTGAAAAATCAATTTTATTATATTGCAGTGTATCATTATTCAATTTAATTGTTTGATACATAAAACCTTAAGCTCGCTAATACATAAAACTCTAAGTTTATCATATTGCAATGTATCAAGTTATAAATGTATTGTAGTCTGTTGAATTATGTATCACTCACAACATTTTATGTACATGATATAAAAATATAATGTTTATAATTATTCTCATTGTATCAAGTTATAAATGTATTGTAATCTGATGAATTATGTATCACTCTCAACTTATGATATATAATGTATTGTAATATGATGATTTAAGTAGCAGTCTCTACATATCATGTATTTGATACAAAATAATATTATTGAATGTGTCATTTTCATAATATGAAAGTATAATGAGTATCAGATTCAAATCTATGATACATTATACATTATATTAAGTTGAAGTGTGTCATATACAAAATATTAATACTATGTATCAGAGCGAACTGACTGGTCATCTCTACATGCTTACAAGGAAAGGAAAACTAGAAGTTTGTTGGAAACACAACACTCGTTTGATGTTGAATTTGTACAAGATATTATGCAACAAGGAAGCGACACCTTGTAAGTTTTTATATGACTTTGTTTTGAGTTATATGTTCAATGCAATTTTATAATGTATCTTCTGCATTTTGAAGGGACTCCAGACTGTTTGTAGCTGATTTTGCTGAATTTCTTAGCAACGAAATTTCAATCTCATCTAATGATCTCCAATCCGATTATCTTCATGCAAGATATGGAGCATTGCTATAAAAATACGGTAGCAAAAAGGTTGAGGCAAGATATGTTCGTGAAAATGATGATCTCCGAAACCAAGGGGATAATTCACACCACCAGACCAAGAGGATTTGGTCAATATAGATAAGTCATTATGTATGTGTGGGAACACCCATTTGAATGTTTTACTGTTTTTAAGTTACATTAAATTAAGTTTTAGAATGTATCTCTAAAAACTTGGTCTTAATATATTTTATTTTTTAATCTCAATATGTATATTTTTTTTTGTTGTAATTATAGTGCTTGTGGTACACAATACAAAATAGGATATTTTAAAAATTATCTGATACAAAATAGCTTCATAAATTTAAGTATCACACAATTTTATCAATCAAGAGGTTATTTATTAAGTTATTTATACACTTGATATATAACCACTCTAATGTATATTTTAACATGTATCAATTACATAAATTAATGTGTCAAATATATTATTTTGTCTTTGCTTTTATATGTGATACTTTAATATAAAATTACAATAAACACAGTCGTTCACAATCATGATGTATTAGATACATTATTATCAAAATAAAAAAAACATACATTATATAAACATTGTACCAGATTTACAAAATTTAATAGTTTAACAATGTGATTAAATCATTATCAAATAGAAATGTACACAAAGTTGAATAAATTTTTATTTATTAATTATAACACTTCAATATATTGGAAGTTGAATGAAAGAATGTATCACTTCACTTTGGGTAAGAAAGTACAAGATCACATGTTGTGACTTTCATGTCTATAACGTCCACAACAGTTTGTGCTCGTAGTTAGCTTATCACTTGAGTTTTTTTCTTTCTTTTTGTGATCGTCCAGACATCTTTTTGTATCTAGGTGACAAGACAATTTCCTTATCTGGTAGTGAAATCATTGAATCTTTCACAATTCCTTATTTATTTTTCAAGGCAAGCATTGCATCTTCTTTCAGAATCATAGACTGAATAAAGATACTCAGATGATGCAAAAACCTGTCAATATTAAAAAAAAATAGTGATACATTTCATCAAACAGTTATTTATATGTATCAATCACAAACAATCAGATAACTAACTTATACTTAATATCAAATACAAAATATAAATATAAGTTGATTCATACCCCCATTCGCAAACATTTTGATGTGCTTACAACAAATTACATATATAATGTATCATCTATAAAATACAGTATTTCACAAACACAATAATAAATAGTAATGTATCATGATGCTTTATATCAACAACACAGTGACTGACAACTCTAAAAACTCATTTTATATACGCCAAACTAGTAATGTATCAAGTTGTAACCATTAATTTATCATGACTTATATATCCATATACAAATTCAAATATATAAAATACTTATTAAAACACAAATAAAAAATAAAAAATAAAATATAAATTCACATGTATATGATACTATATATTATCAGCACACTAACTCCAAAATCTAAAAACACAATATATATACGTCAAACTAGTAATGTAACAATTTGTAATAAGCAATGTATCGCGACTTATATATTAATATAAAAATTCAAAAAAAAAAAAAAGGAATACATAGCAAATCCAGACAATTGTACCAGTTGATACATCAAAGCTTTGTATCTCGCCAACATTCTTATCTGTTGTATCACTACAAAAGGGATACATAGCAAATCCAATCTTACATTTCTTCATCTCAACGTACAACTTTACTCCCATATAATTCCTAATAATCAGTGGAGATGAATTGTCATCTATAATGTATTGTATCTCAATTAGTATTGATGTATCAGGTAACTAATTAGTGAACTGATTGTGCATATATTAACAGAGGCGGATCTAGGATTTGGAGGTCCTGGGTGCCACATCTATCAAGTTAAATAAACGGGTCGGTTTTTTTAATTTTGGGTAACAATTCAGGTTATTATCCTTTTCAATTTTTATAAATCAATCGATCAAACATGCATGTTAGTAATACTTTCTTTTAGATATTTTGTGATTAGAGATAACTAAACAATTTAATTTTTTTTAAGGAATTAAAGGCCTTATTCACTTAGACTTTAAGGAAAAAAGAATTTTTTTTCACATTAAAATTTGAACTTGTATAAACCATCTTATAGTGTTAACGGAATATATTCATATTCCATTGACTTTATGTGTTGTTGCAGATATATAGTAGAGAGAATAAAATTGTAGTTTCAACCTAGTCATCTTACTTAGCAAGAATGTCGGTAAAACTTATATTTTAATTTTAAATTGAAAGAACTCTAGTAATAATATTCATCATTTTTAAAACTTATATTTTTTAAAAACTACTATTTAAATACATTCTTAATAATATTTATCAATAATTAGTGAAAGTTAAAAAAAGTAAGAATTAACTATGGTGAAAAGGAGTCAATTTGAATTAATAAAGTATAGTAAATAAATAAGAATGAATGGAAGAAAAAAAACTAAAGCCCTTTACACATGAATAAAAAAAAACAAAAAAAAAGGAAAAAAAAAGCTTCACTGCACGCACAAAATAATAATGCTAGCAGCAAGATTCAAACTCACATTGCGAGTATGGCATATCCTCCCTTTCCCCACTTGAACCATTCTTCACTTTGTTCAGTGGGTGACAAAGTTAATATATATTAATTTCTGATACATATATATACAAATATTTTTTCGAAATCACTGGGTGCCGTAGCACTCCCACCCATACCCTTAGATATATATACATATGTACAACAATAACATTCAATAGAACAATTGGAAGAGATTGCTTGTCAAGCCTTCAATGAAGCAGGCTATGCTTTTTCAGCTACCTGCTCAATCAGGTGACACTTTCCATCAAATTTTAAATGGACTTGCTCATAAACTGCCACACGACAGGAGCGTCTACTGATATATATCCCACATCATATATATTATTTATGGGGTAGGATAATTGAGTTTTAAATGCATTAAAATCTTCTTGCATACATTGTTGATGTATGATAAGTTGTTTGATTTTTTCCTCAACCCTTTTCAACTCCGTAGAGAGTGATGGGCGTCCTTTCTTTTTTTTCGTAATTATTGAAGGTCCTAGTGTATTCATAGGTCTCACACATGGTCCTAATTGATTAAGACTTGTCCATTCAATGTTAGACATATGAAGAAATCCCAACAAAGGTGATGGTCTCCTCCCAAAACGTCCTACCAATTTCGTTATAGTCGTTCCATGGTATAAAGTTTTTACTACTCTCACAGTCCAACAACATACCATATTCTCACTAATTATCCGTCCAACATTAATTGTGAATCCATTTTCTAGTGCATATAACCAAGCCGCTTTCTCAACTCTTACCTCACCAGAATTGCGATCTAGTTTCAAGAGGTCATTTAAGAATAGCATCCATATTTTTGCTGACATACTGAGATTTCGAGTGGCAAATCAATCCCTCTTTCCTTCAGTGTCAAAGTGCCAATCAATTCCATATGAACATAGATGTGGAGTAAAGACATCAAAATTACTTTCTTAAAGTAGCTCTTGAAATACATGGTCATCACATTGTGGAGTATCATATAATTCATTGATGACTTCTTTATTGAAAGGGATGATATTACCTCGAACTGTGGAGGTGAGGTTTTCTACGTCCATGTTGGCGTAGAACTCTCGATCTATAATTAATACTGTTGCTCCAAGATTTTTTGTAAATTTTGACCATTTTAAGCGTTCAATTATGACAAGCACGTTCATGATTTGGTCATTATTTAGTGATGAAAAATCAATATCTCTTTCATCAATAATCCCACGACTTATATGTCTAAGGGCCCACTCCATTGTTGTTGCTGATATGAACTTACTCTTATCAATTTGTGGATTATTATTATTATGATTTGGGTTATTATGAGGTAAATTATCGTGATAAAATTACTTTATTCTTTTTCTAACTTCATATTGTTGTGACAATCAAGAGAGAAAAAAGAAGAAGATAAAATTGAAGGAGTACTATCAAAAAATCTGTGAAAGTGAGTTGTTTTATATATATATATATATATATAGTAAAAACTTTAGGAAGAGATAAAGAAAGCAAGACAATGGTTGAAGTTTTATACAGAGATAAAGAGATAAGGAGAGCAGAAAGCAATTTGTCCATTTTATAACCGTTTAACTTTATGTGATATGACGTTCCTACAACTCAACTTTTTTTTATTCATATTTGTAGTTATCTCAACTTTTTCTTTTTCTTTAAAAAAAATACTACTATGTAGGTACAAGCCATGTTATGCCCAGGTGATATAAATTATTATTATTATTATAGAAATTTTTTAGAAACATTCTCTTGTTAAGGAATGTATGTTAAGAAAATATATAGACTTAATAAAATATAAGTGGGTCTTTTAATTATTATTTTTTTGATATAATATTTTTAATTTTTAATAATAATATAATCAAATATGATTTATTATATATTTTGACATATGAAGCATATAGATACACACAATAAAAATGATTATTATTATTTAAATATTATAAAAAAAATTCAAGCATATATATATATAGCTTTTTAAGTAAAGAGAATCGTTAAAGCTTGTTTGTCAAAAATCTTTGTGACATAGGGCTTCAAACGATGGTCATTTACCTTGAATTTTTCTTTCCCACTTTTATTTTGTATTTCGACGGCACCATATGGGGTTACTTCTGTGATGACATACGGTCCTGTCCATCGTGATTTGAACTTTCTGCGAAATAGTCTTAATAGACTATTGTACAATAAAACATGATCTCCCAATTTAAATTCCTTATGGCGAGTGAGATTATCGTGCCATTTTTTGTCTTTTCCTTGTACAATTTAGCATTTTCATATGCTTCAAGTCTAAATTCCTCCAATTCATCAAGTTGCAACAATCAATTTTTTACTGCATCTGACAAATCTAGACTAAATATTTTTATTGCGACGTAACTGGCACTCGAGAACCATTGTTAGTTCCTAAGCGAACCCTTGGCCTGGCTCAATACTCAGCGGAAGACTTACTCAACATTACATGAACTCAAAAGTAAAGATTTAAATCAAAAGTCGCAAGACATAACTCAGAATATAAAAAAAACATTCAACTGGCCAAAAGAGGCAACTCAAGTCTAGAACATTAACAACTGAAAATGAAACAGACTTCTCAAAACTCTATTGTCTACGAAGCCTCTAAGTACTACGATGGATGTTGGGATAAGACCCCGATCATCCTAACAAACTAAAAATTAAAGCAAGGTGTGGAGCCCTCCAGAAAGCAAGAAGGCTCACCAATCAAACTCTGGGACTGCAAGTGGCATCAATGGAGCGTCTGTTGATGACCCTGGTTACTTGTATCTTTATCAGGAAAGATGCAGGCCAAATAGCGTCAATACATCAAATGTACGAGCATTCAAGGGGAATTCTAAAGCACATATATAAACTTCAACTGATAAAAATGAAGAACATACTCACCTCATCTCAACTCAACTCAAGGATACTCAAAGATACTCAAACTCGGAAATACTAAACTCAGTTCAATATAAAAGCAACATTAAGGATGCATCATAAAGAAAGATTTTAAAACAGTAAATAACAACTCAATGTATTTAAAAATACAATAATAACTCTTTACTATATTTTGGGAGATTCTCTAACCGACAACCATCACTATGAGTTATGTGATGATACAATGTCTCGCCCGCGCTACGTCCTATACCTTGCCGGAGTATAGAACATCCTCAACTAAGTGGATCCACTAAGATATGCTTAAAAGCAATAAGGAATCATCTAAAAAATATGACCCTTTACCCATGTTGGCATACATGGTTTATGAGGACTTTGAGTTGTCTAAACTCGTCCCCATATCGGTGCTCAATACTACTCCCAATAATATAACTCATGCTCATATGTTTAAAAATATTTCCTCATCCTCAAATTTGAGATTATTACTCAAAATATTCTCTTAAAAGAGATAGTGTTCAAAATTCCCCATGAACTCATTTGAAAAATAAGGTTTCCTCTCATTTTAAATGTACAAGTATTCACTCTTGGGAATACTTAGTTCCCATATATTCATTTTGAAAAATGAAACTCAACTCACATCATCCTCATACTCAAGTACTCAAGTTTTAAAACAAGTTTTAAAAGTTTTCAAAAGACTTCTAGAAATGACTCAAAGGACATTCCTCAAAATTTACTCTCAACTCTATCTTGAATTTGAATTATGAATTCAAGAGTTATGACTTGGATATGCATGATCTCTCAAGGATTAATGAATATTTTAAGTGTGGATATCAACTAGAAAACATAGGTACTATTAGAGGGAACTCACACGGAAAAAAGGTCGGAAGGGTAGGGGACATGGCGACCCTAGCACACTGAGTGGCGCGGGGCACCAGCCCCAAAACTACTGACCACTATTTTTCCACTATTTGGGGCGCACTGAGTGCTGCGCCGCGCCATGCCCCAAACTACTGCGCAATAGTTCTTGCGCTATGGTGGCGCGTCACCCCAAGCCCCTGTCCAGAATTTGACAAATTTTCTTGTTCAATTTCATGCCCTAACTCATCTAGAATCGAACGAATTTCCTCAAACTCTTTTGGATTATTAAACCCAAAACAATCACAACAAAATATACACTAAAACCCACCAAGAACAACACTCATTTATAACTCTCACCTCAAGAACCCAACAAGAACTTCATTATCAAAGAACGAAGCACAAAACCCTCCTCAAGAACGCAAATCATTCAACCTTAAGAAAGAAATTACGGATAAAAATCATATGATTGGAGTGTGGGTGAACGAACCCAACACAATGAGAACTTACATATCTCAAAGGAATCGAATCCTTGACGAAAAATCCACAAACTCGATGAACGCTTGAAGCTTTCTCCCTTTTTCTCCTCTTGAACTTAGCTTTAGCTTTCTCAATGATTTTAGACTTTAGCGTAATATGATTCTAATCAGCTTTGACCCCTAATTTGAGTGTAAAAATGTGTGGACTAAGTGGGGTAAGGAAAAAACCAAAATACCCCTCAACAATTCGGATGAATTTCCTTAACTGGACAGGCTGACCTCAAATGGGCATCTCCCTCATCCGAACTTGGAACTTAGAAAACTCAGTGGCGTTGGAAAGAGAATTAAAAGATCTTTCATTTGATGTCTCATTGGACACCTAATTCATCTTGTGCTTGAAAGCTATGGTCGTTTGAAGTTAACCCTAAACTCGCAATTGAAGTCTAACTTGCACATATCTCAATTTAGCTCTTTCCAATTTAGTTCTTTCTAAAATTAGTTCTTTCCAAGACCTAGGTGTTACAATCACTCTAGTATCCAGATCACCTTATTCCAGGCATTTATGGTAGGCGGTGTAGATCTTTGATTGATTGGTTTGATGCAAATGAGATGGACTATTTAGATACAGTATTGCTTAGCAATGCCATTGAGCAGGTCTGTATGATTGAGGGTAGGCTATTGACGGCTCAGAGTCGACAGAAGAGTTATGCAAATAGAAAAGTTTGAGCCTTGGAGTTTATGGATGGTAATCATGTTTGGCTTTGAGTGTCACCCATGAAGGGTGTGATGATGTTCGGAAAGAAGAGAAAGGCTAGCTCTAGATTCATTAGTCCTTTCGACATTTTGGGTCCAATTGGAGAGGTGGACTATAAGTTGTCCTTTCCTCCTAGCTTGTCAGCTATGAATCTAATGGTTCATGTCTCCATGCTTCAAAAGTATGTGTCGGATGAGTCTCGTGTGCTTTCACTTGATTCACTGGTGTTGGGTCAGGACTTATCCTTTGAAGAGGATCCTATAGCTATTATGGATAGACATGTTCGAAAGCTTAGGACCAAGGAGATCACTTCGGGGAAGGTGCAGTGGAAAAACTGTTAAGTTGGAAAGGTGACTTGGGAGACAAGTTCGACGTGCTTGCTAGATATGCCCAACTTTTCGAGTCTTCAAGTACTTTCTTTTACTTTATGTTAGAAAAAAACCATTATTTTTAGTGATGGATAATGTAATGACCCAAAAGTTCATTTTTTTTATAAAATTACCATCTTATCCCTCCTGATAATTACCCCAAGTCATTTTTGATTGGTTTGTGAAGTTGATTTTGAAATTTTAATAAAAAAGTGTGGTGTTTGCAGGTTTTGGAGTTTTAAAAGGCTTAAGTTGGTTAAAAGTGGTTTTTGGTGCCAATTAGAGTTTTGAGTCTCGAAATAGAATTTCGTCAGTTCCATCAGCTCCGGAATGTTCAGTTTATTCAGGGAGAGTTGACGGTTTTAGATCCAGAGTTGTTTCATAGATTTGGGGTCTTAAGTTGGAAGTTTGGGTGATTTTGACCTTTAAGTTAACTTTGGTCAACATTCGGAGTTCGAATACTCGGATCACATTTCAAACAATTCCATTGGATTTGAGGAATGATTTTAGGCCTAGGATAGATATTGGTTGAATTTTTAGAGGTTCTAAGGTTAGTTTGATCTTTTTGAGAGTTGAGTTAGTTTATTGCGACTTTCACGAATTTCGGGTCAAGGAGACCTCAAATTCGTGTTTCAATGGTTCCATAATCCATTGAGTTTGAAAGTTGATTTTAGTGGGATAGCGTAGTTGGTTTGTGTGTACAGGGTTCTGAACGAATCCTGAGGGTCCTTTCAGAGACTTGTATGTTGGCTGAATTTGTTGATGTTTGGTGCCTGTTTCACCATGCGTTCGGGAAGGGTAGTTCATTTTTACGATGGTTGCATTCGCGAGGGATCGATCTTTCTGACCCTTGCATATACAAAGTTCTGCTCGCTTTTACGACCTTCGTGTTATCGAAGATCGGCTCGCGTTTGCAAGAGGCAACTTATGCGTGGGTCGAGTCCGCGATCAAGTAGTCGCATTCGCAAACTTGAGCTCGCATTTGCGAGCCCGGGCAGTGTGTTTTCAAATTCAGGATTTCAACCTCATTTCTCCATTTTCAAACTTTGGGAGCTCGGTATTGGAAATTTTAAAAGGCATTTTAAAGATTCATTGATTGGGTACTGATTTCTAACTCCCTAACTCTTTAACCCATTGATTAATTCATGATTTTGATCTTAAAACATGAGTTTTGACCCACACTTGAATGGCTTCTGAAAAAGATTGAAGGATTTTGATAAATTGATGATTATGGACTAATTTCAACTCCATTTTTGAAATAGTTTTCACCATTGTTTTCTAAATTCTTTGGGTAAAGCATTTTCATATTAATTTCCAGATTTATCCTTCATTTTTGGAATTAATTTTTTGGGTCGATTTGACCCCCATATCCCAAATTATTTGATATAGGTGTTGTTAGTTTCAAAATCTTATTGTGATTACTTGTTGATTAAATTGTGTTGAATTGGAGACTTAAAGAAAAGGAAAAGCTCAAGTTCCTGAATGATTGTTTAATTTGATTGAGGCAAGTGATTTTTTTAATCTTTGTGAAGTTTATGGAATTTTGTATTTCATTATTGTGTGTGCTCAGGAGTAATTGATTTGGAGATGTGATTAATATTGCTCGTATTTGATGACTTATTTTATGATGAAGGGGTGATAAAATAAAGGCAACTTGATGATATATATTGATGTGTGATATATGTGAATGACTTCAATAGTTATATTGATTCGTTATGTGTGTTGTAACATGACTATGTTGATATGGATTGTGTGTTGATATGGCTTACATCATATTCTCATGAGTTGTGTGAGCATGCCCATTTGCGCTGATTCTAAAACACATTGATGAGATCTATTAAAATGTATTTGTGTCGATGAGAAATGATTCCGATGAGTTCTATATTAAGGGGAAAGGTTATATACTTCGTGACATGTTCTATAATGAGGGATCGGGTCACACGCTCCGTGAGAGATGCATGGACTGATAAGTCCCCCATGGATTTCGGTATGAGTCTCATCGGATGTGTATCGTAGGACATACATACATCACTTTACATGGCATTTCATTACATTGCATATCATTTCTAGTTGTGAACTTGTGAGTGTTGTGAAATTTGTGATTAATGGATTTAGTACCTTGTATGGATGGCCTATATTTGTTGAAGTGTTATTATTATGCTACTTGCTATATGAACTGTGAACTGTTAGGTAAGACTTATCTTTGTGTAGGTTGTAGGTTGTGGAGGTCTGGTTGGGATGAAATGAGTACTCGTATTCTATTTGCTTAACCTCGTGTTTAGTGGTTTGCTTGTTGATTACTGTATTATTTGGTACTCACTTCTTGCTTCTACACTTGTGTAGGTTACGAGCCTAGATCTTCGTGATTATCCTTCTCCTATACTTCATCTGAGATTTTACTGTGAAGACTTGAGAGGTAGTTGTTTGTCTTCTCAACTGATCCTTTTGCTCCTTTATTATGTTCTTGTTCTACTCTAGAAACAATAACATTTGAGACTTGAAATATCTTTCATTTCAATTGCAATACATTAGTGGTTTGTACTAGGTTTTAGGGGTGTTTATGAGACTGTCTAAGTTATCACATTTATGTTAATGATAGGTTATCTTCCGCATTTCCGTCGTATTATTTTGGGCTTTAGGCTGACTTGTTTTAGTGGGATAAGATGAGTGTCATCCCACTCATTTTTGGATCGTGACACTTTCACACCAAGTTAGAAATCGGGAGTTCTACTCACCCAATTTCGGTTCCGAAAAGTCCTATGGACTCTTTAACGTCATAGATAAAAAAAAATCTCACCCGAGCTTAGACATTATCCTCAATCCTTTCTTGAATTGCCCTAAATGTCTTGCCAATATTTTGTCTGAGACTGGTTTGACCTAAAAATTTCAAGTCACTACACAAAAATTTCTGACCCAAATCTTTCATCATTGATCCTTAACAACCGGAAGGGGTCGTAACATTTTGAATGTCTTAAGATTATTAAGAACAAAATATTTATATAACCGCTCTGATACCACTTGATAAGAATTAGGTTACTCGAATAAACAATAAAATAATGTGAAATTAAAAATACTAAGAGTCTAAGATTAAAGACAAGAAATTAAAGATAGGTGAAATTTGAAAATAAAATTCTCAAATTTCAAAATAAGTTCTAAGAACTCTAATTGATCTTAATATTCAAAGACTAGCAGATAAAAATTAATTTATGATACTAATAAAGTCAATTCAAAAATTTAGATCAATAAAGTGTGATTTAGATCCCTATTTCAAAGAAATTAGAAACAACAATTAGTATACGACTAATTACATTCTTTCATTTATAAATAAGAACCAAAGATTTCAAGTTAAGAATTGATTTTACCTCTTAAAGATCGTTATTATAAGGTTGTACGAAAAATTCATAATCACCACATACAAAGATGTAAAGAAGAGAAACCTCTCAAATAATATTAATCATATTTTTTATAAGAAAATAACACAATTCACCTATATATAGAGAGAGAAAACATATCCCAAATAGCATGAGATTCAAATCCTATTTTTATGAAAATAAAAACTAGAAAACTTTTAATCTAGGAAACTCTTAAACTAAAAGATTTTAAACTAGGAAAATAAGTAAAACTATTCCAAAGATTACCTAACAAAAATAAGGGGAAAAGGCACTTATGGCGAGTTTTATTCATCCCTTTTGGGTGTGTAAATCAGCCCATGTGGGCTTGATTTTTTTCAACCCTTTTGGGCACCTCCTGGGCTCCATGTAGGACCAATTTTCTTTCTTTTGGGCTTAAAGTTAGACTTTTTTTTGTCATAAATATTTTTTAAAAATAGAGAAACTTTCACATATTGCCACTCAAAAATAGCTTAATTACTCTTCATAGCTATAGTTTGATAATTACAATTCATAGCTACATGTCATACGGAGGAGAGAGGCGAGCGAGACTGGGAGAGAGAGAGGAGAGAGGCGAGCGAGAGAGGGCAAAGAGTGGGAAAGAGGTGAATTGTATATGTATATCGGTTAGATAATTGTATATTATACATATGTATTTGTATATATGGCAAGCGAGATTGGGAGAGGGAGGAGAGAGGCGAGCGAGATTGGGAGAGGGAGGAAAGAGGTGAGCGAGATTAGGAGAGGAAGGAGAGAGGCGAGCGAGAGAGGGCAGAGAGTGGAAGAGAGGTGAATTGTATATGTATATCGATTAGATAATTGTATATTATACATATGCATTTGTATATATGGCAAGCGAGAGAGGGAAGAGAGTGGGAGAGAGGTGAATTGTATATATATATCGGTTAGATAATTGTATATATATATATATATATATATATATTTGTATATTCTGGCGAATTATACATATACAAACGTGACTAATTATACAAACTCGAAGTCAGCCCACGTAATTAATGTATAATGTTAGTCGCAAGTGGTAATTATAGCAAACTATAGCTATAATGAGTAATTAAGTAGTATAAATTTACTTAACCGCTTAGTTTTCCCTAAAAAGAATTCATTGAACCGTCAACTTTAATGGAGGCTTGCCATCGCGGACGCCATCACTTTTGGTGGATTTTCAGAATCAAAGGAAAAAGAAGTACAAACTTTCTTTGTTTTCAAGTCGCTCCTAGTTTTTTGCTTTTGGGGATCTCAAATGGTGCACCATCATTGGTGCTTGTTTCCCTTCTTGCGCTTGTCACCCGTTTCTAGAAAACTATGCACTGCAGTCTTTGATCGAAATCTACTTTCGGTGATTGGTTCATAATAGTATTTATCTACTTTCGGTGTGAACTGTTGTTAGGAACGTCCAACTCTTCGGTAACCATCTCGGCCTTTCTACATTTCTCTCTGGCGATTTGTTAACTCGATGCATATGTGTAATCTTCTCAATTGACGACGTCTACAATACTCTGTATCGGCACTGAAATTCAATTAAGCATATTTTCTTCATCTGATAGTATATCGTTATTTAGTGTGGTGGTCTCTACGCTAGCATTTGAATCTACATCAATGTAGATTTCAGTTTGTAACAGCAAATCCGACGATAAAGAGCTATCGTGAAAATCTTCATCAGTAACAATTACCGACGAGATGGATGAGACGATGGCGGCTTATTAATTGGGGAAGTGTAAGAATCTATTTGGGTATTTAGTTTAACTAATTTACTTAAAGATCCTATATTTACAGTCAAGTATCATCTAATTAAAAGAAATCTAGTCAACAAAAATTGTTCTCCTTCCCTTATTAAGTGTGTGTATATATATATATATGTATATATATATATATATATATATATATGTATATATATATATATATATG
>JAJONZ010020833.1:0-17335 GCA_029582445.1 Solanum paucissectum
AGGACTACTACTAGTAAAATTATTATTAAATTTTATTTATAATATAATTGAATATCTATATTTTTGTAGATGGATCATCGTTTGTGGATGTATAATATGCATTATGAAACTGGTGCTGGTTTGAAACCTGAGTTTATTGACGGTGTTAGAAATTTTATTGAACATACAATGACACTTGACATTTTCAAGATTAATGGATTGGTTAGGTGTCCTTGTAGTGCATGTAAGTGCTTAATTTTTTTAAAACCAGATAGAGTTATGGTTCATTTGTACCGTAATGGATTTAAGCCTAGATATTTTGTATGGATTGATCATGGAGAAAGTGATGGATTGGATGGTATGTTTTATAATTCGATGCATGTGGATGTATATAATATGGTTTCACCACATGGATAAATTAG
The DNA here is from genome assembly GCA_029582445.1 of Solanum paucissectum. NCBI lineage: Eukaryota > Viridiplantae > Streptophyta > Magnoliopsida > Solanales > Solanaceae > Solanum > Solanum paucissectum. Next base: position 402 of record JAJONZ010020833.1, read on the forward strand.
GGTTGAACATGATAGGGTTCATGAAATGATCAATGATGCTTTTGAGGTTCAAGGTGGGATGGAACCGGAACAATATTTTGATGAAGCTCCTAATGAAGAAGCAAGACGCTTTTATGATCAATTAGAAGAGTCTAGTCGTCCACTATGTGAAGGGAGTCCGCATTCTACCTTGTCAGTTGCGGTTAGATTAATGAATATTAAATCAGATTGAAATGTTCCTAATGCTGCTATGGACTTAATGGTTGATCTTTTGGGTGAACTAGTTAATCCGGAGTTTAACATACCAAAGAACTTATATCAGACAAAGCGTTTGGTGTCCAAGTTAGGATTGACGTAGGATAGAATTCATTGTTGTATTAATGGCTGCATGTTGTTTTACAAGACTGATAGTGAATTAGAAAATTGTAAGTTTTGTGGACATGCTCGTTATAAGAGGATTCGGATGTGTGGGTGGAGGAAAGGGCCGAACGAACTTTTGTAAGTTATTTAATATGAATAATATATATTAATAGTGAATATATTTATGATATGTATATATTTATGTCAATTTTTATATTTAATATGCAGAACGACTTTCATCAGTACGTCGCTGAGAATCTAGATAGTTCGGTTCAATTGACACCTGAACTGTCCACCCAGATTTGGAAATAAAAAGTGGTAGGGGGAAACATAAGGGTAGATGCTATGGTCTAGGCTCTCGAAACGATGTTAGACGACTCCAGTCAGACTTAGAAGGTATTTGATTGTCACGTCAGGCCGATGCACTTGACGGTGTTCAGATTGCTGCTATGTCGGATCAAATAGCTAAACTTACAGCGGCACTAGCAGAGTCGGAGCGGAGAAGAGTAGCTGAACAAGAAAGCATGAGTGAGACCGTTCAACAAATCAAAGAACAAGTGATGAACCTCACTCGTCGACCTACTACTTCGGCTCCCGATGACAACTACGACAAGAGTGATGAGGATGATTATATAGATCTCACTCCCTAGTTTAGATCTCTGGACATTTATGAACTTTTTTGAAATTTTGAAATGAATTTTGAAAGACTTTATAAGTCTTTAATTTATGATTTAGATACTTTTGAATGTTATTTTAAGTTTGTTGTTTTATGTTTTGTTTAGATTGTTTATAATTGTGTGTGTTTGATTGTGCTGAATAGTGTAGAATTGAATTGAATTGCATTTGCAGGTGGGAAAGCAGAAACTGGTAGTTTCTGCTATAAAAAATATTGCAGAAAAAGCGACGGACAACGTGGTTTAGTCCGTCGTTTTTCTAGGTTTTTAAAAATAAAATTTCCAAAAATGTGATGGACAGGGTCTTTTTGTCCGTCTCTTTTCTGGTATTTTCAAAAATAAAATTTCCAGAAAAGCGACGAACTGCGTCGCCTTTTAGAAATAAAATTAAAATAAAGTGACAGAGTCCGTCGCTTTTTTAAAAACATTCCAAAAAAAATTAGTTAAAATGCGACGCAATCCGTCGCTTTTTGAAAAGCGTCGAGATAAAAAGTGACGGAGGTGACTGCATCACTTTTCCGTCGATTTTGACCAAAAAAGCGACGCAGTCCGTCGCTTTTGGCCATCGTTTTTTGACAATTTTTTAGTAGTGCTACCACCCTCCGAATCTTTTAGCTTTTGGCACTCGTGGGGAGGCACATACCTATCCTTCTCCCCGTCCTTCTAATTAGGATTACGATCTCTCCATTCACGCTCTTTCCAACCTTCATCTCTAGCCCATCCTTGGTTACCACCATGCCTTGGGTAGTTTGAACGATAACCACCGCCTTGGTTGGCTAAAAAGTTCACCTCATCATTGTACAAAGCATCAAACTTTGCCTCCTCCAGATTTGCACACCCTATACCCACAACATTGACACCCCGAGCACCAGCTCCCATGACATTTTTGGACAAAATGTCAAGTTGTGTCATGATCTTGGCCATGTTTTGGTCCCTCTCTTGATCTTTTTCCATCTGCTCCTTGGTCAATTTGAATGTAAGAAGGGAGACTTGGTCTTCACGGGTATACCAAGCCCGATTTATCGTGGTCATGCCATCCAATAGCTGAGCTGCTATCACGTAAGGCTGTTGCATCAAACCTCCTGGGGAAAGTTGGTCAGCAACACCCTTGTTAACCGAGTCTAGGCTCCAGTAGAAATACTGCAGTAATACGTTGTCAGGCAAGCCATGAGTTGGGAATTGGAGCATCAACTTCTTGAATCGCAGCCTAGTCTCATGAATTGGCTCGCCCTCCAAACGCTTAAAGTTTTGGATACTGTCCCGAAGAGTCATCATCTTCGAAGGTGGGAAAAATCACACATTAAATGCGGTGACCAACTCCTCCCACGAAGTGATTGAGTCGCATGGCAATTCAGCTAGCCACATGCATGCTTCTCCCATCAAAGAGAATGGGAATAACCGTAAACGAACCGAATCTTGGGATATATTCTTGAAGGAGAATGGTCCGCACACATCCACAAAATTTTGAATGTGCTCATGAGGTCTTCATGAGTCAATCCACTAAAAAGCCCCTTTAGTTGCAAGAGTTGCAACATAGTACTCGTGATGTGGAATACAACATTCCCTTCGACCGAAGGCAAGCGAATGGCACCAATACCGCCCATGAGATGGGGGTCATTAGCATGAGGCTCATTTACATTGTAAAGGTTTCCGATGTCGTCTTGATTGCCTACTTGGCTGCCATTGCTGCCGTTCACACTCATACTTCCTGAAATATTAACACAAACAAACAAAACAAAACAAAAAATTAAGTAAGTAAACTACGACTAACAAAAGCAAAATTCAACTCTACTAATAATTCTCAAGTAACACCACTTCCCGGCAGCGGCGCCATTTTGATGTTTCCGTAATCAAGACACAACTTCCAATTTAAGTATCTATGATCGTACAATAGTAATATAACCCAACCGAACGGGTTGGGGTTGAGTCCCAAGGGATCGGTTTATGAGAATTAAGAGTTAAGCACGAATATGCTTGAGTTAACCATACCTAAAAATATTATCGAGTGAAAACATGATAAATTAAGGGGTTGACACGAATGTCAATTATCAATGGGGGTTTGTAGCCGATTAACAACTAAAATAGCGAAAATACAAAGGTGTGAATATAGGGAGACGAGATTCTTGGGATGTGATAGGAATACGAGATAAAATATACAATCGGGTAAATGCTATTGATAGTCAATTGCTGAACATTTGTAACTAGGCTAGACTTTAGTGGGGGTAAATTCTCTCTCAAGTAACTTACCCCAAATCAACTCGGTTTCTCTCGAACACCGAGTTTCCACAATTAAGCACAGCCTCCACCTTAGCCCATTCATTCTCTCGAGTTGAATGTATTGGAAAAGGCCTAGGATTCACTCTCTCGAGCTGAACCCAATAACCATCGGCTATCGATTTAGTAGTATTAGTTTTAAAACCTCTCTCTCGAGCAAGCCAAAAACACTAAGATGAAATCGTATTTGCAACTACAATCCCATTAAGTTCAAACACAACTACTAAACAAAATCACATTTGAACAACAAATAGACTAACAACAAGCACTACCCAACAGGAAATTTAAACCATATTCACAAAATCACACCCCAAGAATTGGGGTTTTAGCTAGACATGAAAAAGAGATAGAAATCAATACCAACAAGTGTTTCCATCAAGTGGGTATGATAGAAAATGTCTTTAAACATGTCTAGGATGAAGATTCTTGGATACCCACTTCCAATTTCTTGGAGTTGAAAACCTTCAAAACCTTTAAGCTCAAGAACAATGTCTCCCAAAAACTCTAAAAACTAAAAATTGAAATAATTCTAAGTCTCAGTAATAATTCTCTACAACTTGATACTAAGCTACATAATTAAATGAGTATTTATAGTTTTCAAAAATTTGTGCTGCGAAGGATCACTCGGCGTAGTTAGTCGGGATCGCCGATACACTCGGTGATCTGCCCTTTGGTCTGCTTCATCGCCCTTCAGCTTTTGCCTTCAGCATCTTTGCGTTCTGGATCATTGGGCTATATAGTACTGCTTCGCTGAACTGTTCAGTGACATGCCGATTGCTCCCTTTCATCACCAACTTAATCTTGTCTTTCAGGGCTCAGCACATTGGAACTTTGGGGAAGGTTAAGGCCATTCGGCGACTTGCCTAATGCATTAGGTGATCCTCAGGCCTTCTTTTCTTCGTCTTTTCAGTCGTTTTGTTCCTTTTTGCCAAGTAGTGTCCATGCTTTGCCTCAAATTCCAAATACCTGAAATTTAAGGATTTACATCAGTTATTGAGACAAAATATGCATTTGAGGACACTAATTCTATTAAAATAAAGCCGTAAATGAGTCCAAATTGTGGACTCATCAGTTATGTGCATTTTGATGAAATTGTGTTCATGTTGGGTAGTTAGTTTTCTCCTATTTGGAAACATTCATCCTTGAATGAGACTCAAGCTAGCATGAAGAGTGTATGAGAGAAACCATCAACTCAACATGAATGCAATCACATAAATGCACATAACTAAGAAGAAAATCAACTCCAAACTAAAACATTCTTTCATAACATATATGCAAATCATACACAAACTCACACCATCATGAAGTAATCAATCAAGCTAAATCATATTTCAAAAATCAAATTTTCATGAGCATGCATGCATTAGGAAATATGGGAGTGACTAAAAATAGAAGAATCCTAAAGAGTGAACATGAGGGGATAATGCGTCAAGCTAGGCACGAAGATAACGGAAAAAGATAGAGATACTAAGACATCACATTGCCTCTGACCTTTCACATGCCAAACCATAGAAAATAATCCTTCCAACAATTTAAATAGTTCCACACACACCAACCATGAAGCACATTATCTCCCCCTTGAGAGCAACCCTCTCTAGTATTTTCGAATCCATCTTCCTTAACCCAAGCATAAAAACATCAAAGTTTTAACAACCATAGAACCATCAATACTAGTAAATACTTAAGAAATTTCCACAAGGATTTCAATGTCGATCTCAAACACAATAACCATATATGGATCATACCATAGCCAACGAAACACCCAATATCAAGCAATGCATAACCACAAGCCAAAAGACCATAACTTACCAATCACCGCATCCAGGGAGCCCTCGTGATCTTGTTGAGTCTAAAGAGCATATAACCTATTTTTCTTTGGAGCACTCGAATCGGAACCACTAGGTTGCACTTGCCTATCATCCCTTCCCTTAATAGTAAGCAATGGGAAATCTCTCATATTATGACCACTCTTTCCACACCCAAAGCATGAATTTGAACTGGCAAGACACTCACCCCTATGGATTTTTCTACATCTCCGACACTTGGACACCATTTACTCACTAGAACCGTTGCCTTGAGAACGATTACCTCCACTGGACCTTGAATGAGAGAAATCACCATCATCCGTTCTTTCCCTCTTTTAATCCCTAGTCTTCTCCTTAAGTTTCTCCTCTTCAATTTGTTGGGTATGAGTCATTAAATGGAAAATATCAATTTCCTTAATGAGCATGGCGGTACTTAATTCCTTAACCATGTCAAGACCTAAAGTATATACTAGGTGTAACATGGCATATATAACCTCGAGAGGCCCTACACAAGCTACTTAGCATACATCATACACAATAATAGAAATAAAGATTTCAAAGAAACAATCGTATATCATAAAAGAGTTTAACAAAGTGGAAGTCTAATATAGTCTCAACAAGCCATCTACTAACCCAGAAGAAGTGGTTGGGACGTAACCCATACACCACATATTATGTCTGAAAACTGAAATAAAGACAAGCTATAAAATTTTCTTGGTCTTCGGAACATGAGGACTCACCAATCTTTGAATCCGAGAGAGATTAACTAGCCACAAGTATGCGAAGTAGAAGTGTCAGACCCTACAAGTATGCATTAGTACATGGAATGTACTAAGTATGAGATGTATGTATGGAAATGTAAAACATGATCATAAGGGGACATAATCAAAAAAATGAAATGCATGACCAAACTCAACATAGTAAAATCTTTAAAGAAGAATCATAATCATAATCATGGTCAATGCATCTAAAATTCATGAGGAAAGCTTCATAAAACATTTAGAAGTGACTTAGTTCATTATTGTGGGATGCTTACCATTAATCGACATAGACCATGTGATATATAACATGGAATCCAATGTACTGCTCCCACACCGAAAAGATAGTGTCCTACTTGCCAAGGTGAGGACCATGAGTTTGAGCTAAGGTGGATCCACTAGCTAATGTCTATCTGAGACAAAATCCTATGGTGGCACATAGTTCTTAGACTTAGGGATTGCTACTAAAGGTCCACAGATGCTAAACAGAAACCTTCATCCCAAAAGGCGACTCGGTGCTAAGTAAAATCCCACAGAATAGCCATTAATCATATTCATATTCATATTATCATCCATGGAAAAGTATAATTAAGTTATTAATCCAAGGTTGAAACATCATAAAGTAGCTCCTTAAACCATGTGTGAGAAAACCTTTCACCATTCATGATCTTTTCATAATAGCTTTATAAGAACCATAGTCACTAACTTCATACTAAAAGTGTCATACTACTAATGATATTAGTTTTAAGAACATGATCCCTGATCATTGATGGCATATCCAGATACCATACTAATAGAGACCTAATATAGAAAAATAATCACAAGCATTGATGGAAAATCTTGATGTCATTCATGTCATGTGGCCAAGCTTCATAGAACATATATATACCTTCAGCTATAAGCTAACTCAAGTCACAAACATTTATTTCATAAAAGATGCATAATTTCCATAAATCATAGTTCATACTCCCTCCGTCCCATTTTATGTAAGGTAGTTTGACTCGGCACAGAGTTTAAGAAAGAAAGGAAGACTTTTAAAACTTCTGGTCCAAAATGAATGATAAAAATTTGTGTGGCTGTAAATCATTTCATTAAGGGTAAAATAGACATTTTATAGTTAAATTGTTACTTAATATAGAAATGTGTCATTCTTTTTTGGACTGACTGAAAAGGAAAGTAAGTCACATAAATTGGGATAGAGAGAGTAGTTCATAAGCTTCATCATGTGTTCATAGTCAAAAATCATGGATCATGCATGGGTTCATATGAATTCAACTCAAAAAAATGTAATTACGTCAATTCATGCATTAAAATATAGAAAACAATTCATTGAATCATAACTGAGAAGAACCCATGAAGATTGAATAAAACCCTAACTTTGAATTGAGAATTGAACTTGTAAAATTGGAAAATCTTGGGAACCCTATAGAGGAAAGGACTTCATAGGTGAATAATAACATATTTTAGTGATCAAGGCCCAATAGTTATGGTGAATTGAAGATCTTGAAGTGAAACCCTAGCTTCTTCTTCCTTAGTTTTAGAAAGAATTTTGAGGATGAACTTGAAGGGAAATTTATGATTTAGGAGAATGATTTAGAATGGGTAGTTTTAGGAATTAAATCACTTATATAGGGCTTACAATAGGGGTTAAAACGACATACCTTAGGTATTAAACACATAGGGAAAGACTAATATAGCCTTGAATTATAAAGTTGGTGAGGACCTGAATGGGAGCCTTCACAGACCGTTTCGCCCTTCACGACCCGTGAAAGGGGTGGTACAAATGGCCCTAATTTCTTGGTTCCTTAAATAGCCAACCCATTTCCCCTAAACGGGTCGTGAACCCTTCCACAGACCGTTTAGGAAATCATGGAGGGTTCATGGTTGGGTTTAGGCTCGTAGACCTGTCCTTTGACCTCCCTTATACCTTCCAAACCCAACTCACGAAATTCTAAGGTGTTATAAACCACCATTTCAGACACACCCGAAACAAACTTACTCATCCTTTCTCTGGAATAGGAAACCATGGTAGGGGCATATTTGGACAACTATGTGAATTCCAAAGCGTACTCTTTCACACTCATATTCCCTTGACGGAGGTTAATGAACTTAAGCACTTTTGTATCCCTCATATCAAAGAGAAAGAACCTATCAAGAAAGCAACCTTAAACTTTTCTCAATCAAGAGGACCCGCATCAACCACCCTCCTTTCCTTCCATTGGTTAAACCAAACTTGAGCAACACCCTTGAGTTGGTTAGCGGTCAATTTTGTATTTTCCACCGGTGTCACTCCCATGATCATCAAAACCTTATACACCTCATCAATGAACGCTTGATGATCTTTCTCAACCTTGAAACCATGAAACTCCGGGAGATTCATTCTAGTGAAGTCCCTCACTCTAGTTGCCACTGTATCCTCATTTGGGTTCACAGGGACCACAACCTCCCTATTGACTTGAGTCGTCATAGCTTGAGCCAACAAATGAAAAATGGCTCAGAACTCCGCATTAGTCACTTGTTTGGCCAAAGGGTCGGCCAAAACTTGAAAAGCTTCTTCTTCTACATCCTCACCTACATTTATTCTAACGTATGCTCTTCTAGGGGCCATATCCTGAAAAGCATCGAATAAGGATTATGAGAGAGACATGGAGTTACACTCTATCACACGCCTTTAGATTGATGAAAGATGTGAAATTTCCTAAACATCTTATAAACTCATATTCATAAGTGTGGCGCACTTCACACTCATGAACAAGACTCTTCTTGACGTGGCTTGTGAGACATCCTAGGACCTTTCTAAACCTTGTACTCTGAATACTAAGTTTATCTCTATCCAAAGTATATCTTAGGCGTAACATGGCGTATAGAACCCCGAAGGACCCTACACAAGCCACTTAGCATACATCATACAAGATAATAAAAATAAATATTTCAAAAGAAACATTCTCATATCATAAAAGAGTTACAAAGCGGAAGTCTAACATAGTCTCAACAAGCCATCTAATACATCAAAAAAGTGGTTGGGACGTAACCAATACACCACATATAATGTCTAAAAACTGAAATAATGTAAAGCTATAAAAGTGTGTTGGTCCTCAGAACATGAGGACTTACCAATCTTCAAATCCGCAAGAGAGATCAAGTAGCCACAAGTATGCGAGGTAGGAGCATCAAACCCTACATTAGTGAAACAATGTAGGCACAAGTATGCATTCGTACATGAAATATACTAAGTATGATAGCAATGCATAAACGATATGAAATCATGATAAAAGGACTTTACATGATATGCAATGACCAAGCTAAAACACAAGATAAGAAATTAGAAAACACAAGTCATAATCATGATCAATTCAAGCTTAACATGTTAAAACACTTTGTGAGATACTTTGAAAGTAACCTAGTTCATTATTGTGGGATGCTTACCATTAACCGACATAGACCATGTGAGATAAATATGTAATCTGATGTCTATCCCACACCAAAAAGAGATGTCCTACTTGCCAAGGTAAGGACCATAAACTTATAGCTTACGTGGATCCACTAGCTAAGACATCCCACGGGAAGAACTTCCATCTCAATATCCTCTTAGTGCTAAGTAAAATCCCACAAAATAGTCATTAATCATATTCATTTCATCATCCATGGAAAGACACAATTAAGCTACCAATCTGAGCTAAAAGTCATTTAGAATAGCTCCTCAAATCTTGATTCGACTTAGGTGAGAAAACATTTCAACCTTATGAATGCTCATGTGAAAAAACCTTTCACAATCATGATCATAGTAGTATGTAAGAAAACCTTTCACAATATCATTGATACTTTCATTTTAAAGCATCCTCAAGTCATTTACATCAATTTCATAAAAATATGCATATTCTCATAAATTCATATTTCATAGTTCATAAACTTCATCTTGTGTTCATAGTCAAAAACCATGGATCATGCATGGCTTCATATGAATTCAACTCAAAAACATGTAATTACTTCAATTCATGCAATAGAAGATATAACATAGCTAATTGAATCATAATTGAAAAGAACTCATGTAAATTGAATAAGACTCTAACTTTGAATTGAGAATTGAACTTGTAAAAATTGGATCTTTGGTGACCCAATGGAGGAAAGGACTCCATAGGTGAATACTAACATACCTTAGTGATCAAGGCCCAAAAGCTATGGTGAATTGGAGATCTTGAAGTGAAACTCTAGCTTCTTCTTCCTTAGCTTTAGATAGAACTTTGGGGGAAGAACTTGGAGGAAATTTGAGATTTTAGGAGAATGATTTAGAATGGGTAGTTTTATGACTTAAAATATTTATATAGGCTTAGAATAGAGGTCGAAACGACACAACTTTAGGTATTAAACACATAGGGAAAAGACCTGAAAACCCCTTAAAATAACTATCAGACTGGTCTACAGGTGTGACCTACGGATCGTAAAACTTTATACGGTCTGGACTGGTCAACAGTAGACCAAGTATTGGAGCCTAAATTCAATCCAACTTTTGACGAGATTGGTCTACGGCCCGTATAGCCTTCCGTAGACCCCAACCGTACAACTCAACTTTGACCCTAAAATTTCACTAAGTGTGGGACATTTCTATGAGACCTATCTACGACCCATAAAACATTTGGCAGACCATCCTGGTCAACCGTCGAATGAGATACTGAAACTTGATTTCCTAAAAACTCAACCCACTTTCTACGGATGCCTTACAATCCGTAGAAGCTTCTATGGTCTATAGACTGGACCCGTAGAACATGAATAGTAGCCACAAAATGCTATCTTTTTCTTTTTCAAAAATTGATGTGTTATAGACTCGAGGGATGTCTAATACCTTTCCCTCGGTCAACAAAATTCTTACCCGAATTTTTAATTCGCAGATCAAAATAAAGAGTCATTTCTTTTTTATTAGGGATTAAAAAGAAAAAATGATTTGAAACACCATAACTCAATTTTAAGTAGCGACTCTGAACAAATAAAATAATTTCTAGTCAATACCGTCACTTAAATTGGAAAAACACAATAAAAGGGATGTGAAAGTTATTTTGTAAAGCTAATGGTCGTTGAAACAAGAATAGTTAAGTTATGGAAAATTGTACCCCTTGCCTTATAAGTGGTTCTCTTGAGGGTTATCAACATGAAGCAGCTCTTGATATCTCCAATATTGAGGCAGTACCATCTTTAATTGTGATAGAAATGGGTATATCCAAATGTGAGCCGTCTCGTGAATAGAAATAATAAACTCTTATATTTCATTTTGATGAAGTTACCGCCTGGCAACTTTTTGACTACTGTGGCCCTCATGATCTTTCTTGCTATCCTAGCTAGCTTCACTCCACCTAACAAGAGTAGCATATGTATTACACATTAGGGAATAATTCCCACTATTATATATGTGGTTCCACTTTAATTAGATATACAAATACAACTTGGGACTTCCATGTTGGAGGTCTCAAGTTCGAAACCCCTTACCAGCTCAAGCAAGGAGTTACTAGGTTACCTCTCCTATGTGATTTGCAAGCTATTGCATAGAAGCAGCAGTGGTTTTACCCTGTGCGCACCCAAAAATAGCTATTGCGAATTTTCCTTGTCATCAAAAAAGATATTGAAGGAAGCTATGTATTCATGGATGATCACTTTAAAATGTCGACTAACTTTTGGTGGTCTGCCGAACCAATAGTCTTTTTTCTTAAAAAAGATCATCAACTACTCACTAATGATTTATGTCTTGCTATTAACCACGTCTTCTTAAGCCTTTTTTGCTTCTTTTAGGCCTTTAATTCGTAACAAATAATAGTAATCATCATTATGTTCATATTATAAGATTTCTCCTGACTTCATCATTACGATCCGTAAATATAAGCAGTAAACAATAAAATTAGTAAAACAAAGGTAACAAAAAACATCTGAAAGTATTTGATTTTAAATTTTCATACTCAATTCTATTGTTAAAAGTGAAAAATATTAGTAAAACAGTTACGGGAAGCATATCTTAGTAGCATATAATATATGTGATTGAACGAACATATATGAAGTGTACTGTTGTAATATAAGTTACATATGTGAGAAGTTACAACTCGAACGAATTCGCCAACAATTAGGCCAATCTTTATCTGTGAAAGAGGGCTGGCTGGGCATACCTGTTTGATAAACACAAGAAATAGATGATTAATGAATCTCTGCCATAGATGATGGTTGCTTTTAAAGAGATCAAAATGAAATATTTCAACTCAACGCATACATCTATCCAGTTGTGTATGATATATGAAACTTATGATTTAAATTTGAGCTTATTTGGATAGATCTGAGGGTTGAATTGATAAAAATCAAACAAAAAAAATAATAGCAAAACACATGCCTGAGACTTGAGACACAAATTTTTTAACCTCAGTTGCGTATGCTTGAATTATTCCGTAATGCAGATAAACTTATTCTAAAATTATATATGAGCGACTCCAAAAGAAAATATACGTGTATAAAATTGAGAGAATAGTAAGTAATAGGATGGAGTGGCTGAAGGTATTCACATAAATCCTTTTAACCAACTCTACTTCATTAATTAGTTAGTTGTGTTGTAATGAAAAGAGAATCATTTGTTTGATCCTTACCGCTGGAAAAATTCAGGATATGCTCACACATTCAATTCTCCAATATCTGGGCTCAGAGGTTCGAAAAGAGCTTCAACCTCCCTATCCTCAACTTCCTCCAAGCAACTTGGTTCCCACTTTGGCTTCTGGAAACAAAATCCTTAATATTTTTAGGAATCCTTAATACCCACAAAACAATATACTACCATTATTGCCAAATAAAAAATAAAAAATCATCACCAACTTTTTATCCACTACACCTTAACTAGAGCTTGGTACAAAAAAGGACCATCACCCACTAAGAGCTAGAATTCCAAAGCATGCCTTAACAGAAATTTTACAAAAAATTGGATAGAGTTTCCCATATTTTAAGGACTATTTAAAATTTTCCATGTTCCAGAATCGACAATAGAACCAACGAATATAAACAAATTGGATCACAACCATCCTCAATCAATCATTTTCAACTTCATAACTCTAAAACCATCTCCAAAACACGGGAAGAGCGTGTAATTCTAGTCACGATTCTATAATAATAAAAGAATACTTGTGGAACTAATGAAAATGACTATGGAGCTAAGACTTCATAAGAAAAGACCATAACAAATAAATAATTAGACAAAATGTCCATTAAATCAAAATTCCTTACCAAGATAGCCCAACTATCACTTATTATGTAAAATGGTCGTTCGACTAATGTTATTACAGGCGAAGTGCCTTCTTTTCTTCCTCTTCTCATTCTTCTTCTTATTGAATCCAAATATCCTCCATTGGTCCCCCTAATTCTACCTATCTATATTTACTTCTGAAGTGATGATCTTCCCCTCTCTCTCTCTCTCTCTAGAGCACTTTGTCAAAGTGTTACAATGATGAAAATTCTTCAATTCTTAGCTGAAGTGGTCAAATTTGCATTTTTCCATTTTATTAGCTGTCTCGTATTCAGGGATTTAAGTATATTTAATTACTATTACATTCATGTTTATGGTTAAGTATACCTGTATTATCACTGCCAATACATTTAAATTTGAGAGTGAATAATATATTAAAGACTCAAAATATCAAGAGTAGTTCAATACTAAAAGTTGAGATTGTTTATACAAGATTTGAATTAGTCAATATTAGACATAAAAAGCAGCTCATTGAGGAAAATGAATTGTTGCAATGTATAAATATTATATAAATAGTGTTTATGGAGGTATATATATCTCTAATACATAGTTATACATCATATATATATATATATATATATATATACACATTACATTATATATACAGTCAATTTATTGAAAATTACTATCTATACAATATCGATACATTACATTTACAAACAGTCAATTTATTGAAAAAAAAATTGTCACCTGTATAGTTACGTAAGAAGCCCAAAAAAAATAAGTTATTGTCGTTTGGTTGGGAACAAGTTATTCCGGGACAAGTTATCCCACCATATATATGGAATAACTTATCCCATCACTATGGTAAAAATGGTGGGATAAATAATCCAAGGACTACCTAATACCTCTAACCAAGCACATACATTTTATCCCTGAGATTATTATACCTTGACACCAAACGACTCCTAACAATATAAGGAAGTGGTGGGCCAAGGCCCAAAGGGAATGTAAAGGTGAAATTCCCACAAAGGAAGTTAGAAGCCCTAATGGAGAATAACAAAGTTACCCAAGGAGGAACTTAAAAAGGAAAAATAAAAGCTTGAAAGAAGCAATTTGGAACAATGGAACAAAGAGTTCTTTTTTCTCATCAACATTTTAGAGAAAAAGAAAAAGAAAATGATCAGTTTGGTATTGATTCTAATTACCCCATCTTGCTTGGTGATCAATTTTCATAATAGTAAGAGAACTCACGGTTTAAGCTAGTTGTGAGGAGTAGCAGATATTGTGTCTTGAAATCATAAATAGTGCCTCACAAGTCTTAAGCATCTACTGATTGTTTCGGGTATTAACTAAACTCCAATTCTAATCCTTACCAAGGAAAATACACTACACTTGTGAAATGGTCCAAGTGCACAAATACTCGCTTTTAGAGTTTCCATTTAACTTGTGTCTTTATCTTTTAATTATATTTTTTGCAAGTTTACCCATTTTGAAAACAATGCAAAACATTTTTAACTGAAGTGCAATAAAAAATTGGCTAAAAATTTTAGTCATGCGCGTCTGAATTTTTTTTATTATTCGAATTTCAATAATTCAACACTTAAATCTTTTCTAAATATGTTCAAATTTAAAATATAAATTTCATATATCATATAGAACATACAACAATAATCAATTTGTCAAAAACAACAATAAATCTAACAAACTTATTTAACAATCTTTTATTTTTTTTCATGTATGTCTACGCTTCAGTCATGTAACACATGTTAAAAATGGCTAAATTTCAGTTGTGTTTGATTCAACTCCCAAATCTACTCCAGATTAGTTTAAATTTGAAACATAAGTTCCATATACCATAAAAACAAACCTCGGCCATCAATTTGTCAAAACAACAAATCTAACAAACATATTTAGTACCCTTCTAATTTTTTCATGTGTGCGGACTTTAGTCGTAGATATCTGCATTGCATGTAAAATTGGTTGAAATTTCAATTATATGAGTCTGAATTTTTGAAAGCAGACACTTTATCTAAAATTACCTAATAATGTAAGGTGGGTAACAATTAAAATGGGAGGACCATGACATTTTCATGTTCAGAAACCAGAAAGCCAACATTTATGCAGTCATAACAAACCTGATCCTTGTCCACTAAGACTGCTCGGACACCTTCAGCAAAGTCGCTCCGTAGAGTGGACCTTAAAGCAATGCGATATTCAGTTCTCATGACACCAGTGAGCTGTGAGTGTTAAAGATGACAGAATTTAATCATTAGTGAAAAACCAGAAGATCAAAAAACTTTTAAGAGGAAGAAACACTACATAAGCTCACCCTGGATAAGTCGTTCTCAGTTTTGCCACGTGCAGATGCTACCTTAGAGAAGAGCTTTTGGGTGAGACAGAGAGAAAAAGGGGCCCCCTTACTAAGCCCTTGAAGAGCATCCTTTGCCCATTCTGCCACTGTCAACAAAATTAACTTGCACATGAAAATGTAAATAAAGCATGCCTCTAAGTTTTACGCCTAAATAGCATATGAGATTCACTTATGGAGAAATTAATCTATATCTTCTAAATTATATTAAAAGCATGAACATTTTAGAAATGTTGATTGAACTTTTTACCATTTGTTAATTTTTTTTTACAATAAACAAAAATGACATTTGTTATTTTCTTCAAATAATCGTCATTTAACTATTATCCTAATATTTATGTAAAAACTCTTAATAGTTATGAACTTTTAAATCAACTAAAATTATATAGTATTTATTATATGTTTCTTCATTTAAAATTTATAATAAGTAAAAGTAACTTTAAATTAATTGAAATTTTGCTACATAATTTCTGACTTTGGTATTGATACACGACAAATTTTGACTTCTGTCCTTGGATACCTAATTTTTTTATTTAAAAATAAATAAAGTAACTCTTAATCAATACCAATATGATTTTGACTTTTGATATTAATGGCAAAATTATATTCACTACATTTGATTTTACTACTTAATTATTAATGTGGTGATGAATTATCAAGTTCCTCTTTTAAGTAAACTTCTTATCGTAAAAAATGTATGTTATTTTTAAAATTTTGTATTCAATAATATAACATACACATAATAATTTGTACTTTTTACATATATATATATATATATATTAACGCGATATATACATGGTATAAAAAAGAGAGCACATGAACTCATATATGAAGAAAAGTCTTACTGCTAAGCCTGTTTAAAAATAAGTCTTAGAGCTTAATTGACTTTTGCCTTATTTTTATCATTTTAGCTCAAAATCAAAGGCTTATAAGCGCTTTTAAAATCACCCAAACATTCCAAAAGCGTTTAAAAAGCTAGTTTGACTTAAAAACACTTAAAATAAGTCAATCCAAACAAGCTCTTACTGCTAAACCTTACCCAATGTATCAGTGTTTTGCTGATGATTTTCTAGCTCCTCTAGTATCTCTCTAATGGACTTGTTACCAGCAAAAGTAGAAATTATTCTGGGTAAAAGTGACTCCAAACGGGGTTCTGAATTAGGGTTGCTGCTGTATTTCGTCAACAGTTGTTTTATCTCCTCATCTGGATCCTCGGAGCTGTTTTAACAAAACAGAACAACTTATTTCAAAGTTGAAATATATAACTGAATTGATTTGTATCAGTAAACATAATACACACTTGTCAGAAGGCATAAGAAACAATATTCTGAAGAAGAATGCTGAAGACCAGATGTGCCTCATGAAGTGTTTTTTTTTTTTTGATAACCGAGAAATCCGTCTGTGACCCGCCCTTTGGACCAATCACAGCCTTCTAAACTCGGTGGATAATGGGCCCGCCCCTCTACCCTTCTCCACTTAAATACCGGGCTTCGCTTTGCATGGTGTGGGGCT
>JAJONZ010020834.1:0-16208 GCA_029582445.1 Solanum paucissectum
CGGTCAGACCTACGGACCGTAGATCGATTGACGGTCCGTGCTGGTCAACCGTCAATCGGGACTGAAGCTGGGCTTTAGGGGCATCGATCCACGGACACGAACTACGGTCCGTGACTTGACCTACGGACCGTAAGTTCGGCCGTGGGTCAACACTTAGCCAAATTTTCTGACTGAGTCTGGGAGGGGTTGCAGTGGTGAACCACGGACCACCAGCACGGGCCGTGGTCTGACCTACGGTCCGTGGATGGTGACCGTAAGTTGCACCTGCAACTTCTCAAAATCTGCATTTTTGGTCTGTTTCAGATACGGGGTGTTACATTATCGACCGTCAGACCTCTATAGATCTTGTAGAGTTAGAGATGGTCGATTTTGACGTCATTATGGGTATGTAATGGTTAGCGTCTTGTTATGCTAATGTTGAGTGCCGAACAAAGATTGTTACATTCCACTTTCAAGAAGAGGCAGTTCGGGAATGGAAAGGTGATACAGCAACACCGAAAGGTAGGTTTATTTCCTATGTTAAGGCGAGGAGGATGATTACCAAGGGTTGTATTTATCATCTTGTTCATGTTCATGATATAGATGCAGAACCATCGACTCTTCAGTCTATTCCGGTAGTTAATGAGTTTCTAGAAGTATTTCCAGAAGAGCTCCCTGGTATCCCTCCAGAATGGGAAATTGATTTTGGTATCGATATGCTACCAAGTACATAACCCATATCTATCCCTCCTTATAGAATTGCTCTTGCTGAGCTAAAGGAGTTGAAGGATCAGCTGAAAGACTTGCTGGATAAAGGCTTTATTAGGCCTAGTGCTTTACCATGGGGTGCACCAGTGTTGTTTGTAAGGAAGAAAGATGGCTCACTAAGAATGTGTATCGATTACCGATAGCTGAATAAGTCAACCATAAAGTATAAGTATCCCCTTCCAAGGATAGATGACTTGTTTGATCAGTTACACGGTGCTAAGTGTTTCTCAAAGATTGATTTAAGATCAGGGTACCACCAGATACGAGTTCGGGAGAAAGACGATTCAAAGGGACCTTTTAGAACTAGATATGGATACTTTGAGTTCTTGGTAATGTCTTTTGGATTAACTAATGCCCCAACAGTGTTCATGGAATTGATGAATAGTATATTCAGGCCGTATCTAGACTTGTTTGTGATTGTATTTATTGATGATATTCTGGTGTATTCACGTTCAAAAGATGAGCATGCAAATCATCTGCGAGAAGTCCTTCAGGTTCTTTGAGACCAAGAAGTTTATGCAAAGCTTTCTAAGTGTGAGTTCTTGTTGGACTCTGTAGCTTTATTAGGCCATATTGTATCATATGCAGGCATTGCGGTTGATGCATAAAAGATTGAGGCCGCAAAGACTTGGCCCAGACTCATGACTCTGACTGAGGTTCGTAGTTTCTTAGGGTTAGCTGAGTACTACAGAAGGTTTGTAGAGAGGTTTTCTTCAATTTCAGCCCCATTAACGAAGCTGACTCAAAAAGCAGCTAAGTTACATTAGATTGAGGTTTGCGAGCATAGTTTCCAGGAGCTGAAGGACAGGTTGTCATCAACACCAATTCTTGCATTGCCAGACGGTTCAGAAGGCTATACGGTGTATTGTGATTCTTCTGGTGTTGGATTGGGATGTGTTCTAATGCAACATGGTAAGGTTATCGCATATGCTTCAAGGCAGTTGAGAAAGCATGAGAAGAACTATCCGACCCACGATTTAGAGTTGGCTGCAGTTGTGCATGCGCTAAAGATCTGGAGACACTATTTTTATGGCATTCATGTCGACATCTTCACAGATCATAAAAGCTTTCAATATATCTTTAGACAAAATGAGTTAAATTTGTGACAACATCGATGGCTTGAGTTACTGCAAGACTACGATGTGGACATTTTATATCATCCATGAAAGGCGAATGTGGTAGCTGATGCCCTCAGTCAAAGATCTATGGGTAGTTTATCATATTTAGGTGTTGAGAAGCGTGAGCTAACGTGAGTGCTTCATCAATTACCTAGCTTGGGAGTCAAATTATTAGAGGCAGAAGATAGTGGGGTAACAATTCAGGACACAGCCGTATCATCTCTAGTTGTAGAAGTAAAATCACGGCAACAAGAGTATCCTTGCTTAGATTCAACGTCTTTTAGTAAATTATAAACACCCATATAGACAAATTGACATTTAATCGATCACATCCGCAATGATCTCTTTCTACTTGATTACCCCCTGTTTTTGTAGTTGTTAATTGCTCACTCTAATCCCCCCATTTGACACTAGTTGTCAACCCCTACAATTTACTTTAATTGTTTTGGAAATGTTTACTTCTACAACCGATCAGAACACTCCTTTCACTTTATAATTGAATTCTCTACCATATCACTTCCTGTGGGATCGACCCAACTCTTTGTTGGGTTTATACTTGATTGTGACCGCCTACACTTAGAATTGGATGAAGTGTAGTTGACCAAAATAAAAAATGGTGCCATTGCCGGGGAGTGGTTTTTAGAATTCTTTTAGTGAAGCTTAGGTGTGAACTAGTCTTGGTGTAGTTGAATCAATTTACTTTTATTTGTTGTTGGCTTCTCTTAAAGAGGTGACGATATGAGTGTTAATGAGAGCAATGCTAGACAACTTTGACATAATGATGACATCGGCAACTTGCACAAAGTAAAGTTTTTCCCTCCTTCGAAGATGGTGAAGATGAGGGATCATATTCAAAACTTTAAGCGAGTAGATGGGGAACTAATTCAGGAAACATGGTTGAGGTTCCAGGAGTTGCTGATCAAGTGTCCAACTCATGGCCTTCTGGGCAATGTGTTGCTACAATATTTCTATCAGAGTCTCGACTCAGTTAACAAAGGGGTGGCTGACCAGCTTGTTCGAGGAGGAATCATGCAACAACCATTTGCTATAGCATCCACTCTTCATGATGAAATGAAAAAAATCAATTGTGCTTCGTACACTAAAGAAAATCAAGTGTCTCCTTTGAATTTTGGGTTGACTAAAGAGCAAGTAGAGAGAAACCAAGAACAAGATGAAAACATAGCCAAGATGCTGTCCTAAATGGTATTTCTAAACGAACAAGTCATGAGGACTGTTTCTGAAAATAATGTTTTGCAAAAAGTGTCCAGACTAGAGTAAGGTTTTACACGGCTCTTTGAAATTGGGTGGGAATAAAGGTTGGAACACACTTGGTGAGGATGGACGGAGAAGTTAAAATTAAGATTGGCCAACTATGATGTATGTTATATGCACATGGGTGATAGCCCAAGATCTATGGACAACGTCGACAATTGTCGGGTGGATGATTTATTGTCCCACATTATGAATAAGGTTGTAGGATCAAACAAAATACTTCAAGAATTGAATGTTGACTTCTCATCTTTGAATAATAAAGTAAACTCTCACTCGGAATCTATCAAGCAACTCGAATGTCAAATGAGTCAACTTTCAGCCCAACTATACTCCAAGACATTAGAAAGGTGTGCAAATGATGATATGGTGAATTCAAAGGCTGATCATGATAGATGCTTAGCATTATTGACCCAGAGTGGGAAAGTAACAGGTGGTGATGTGAAGATGAACGGTGAGGCAAACACTAGTAGAGAAGAGAAGGACGCCATTGATGTAGAGGGGTCCGACCAAGAACCAGAGAATGACATGCCTAAAGAGGTTGAAGAAAGTCAAAGGCAAAGCACTATCGAGGAACTGCAAATATCTCAGGAAATTGGCTTCTTCTTCTTTAAAGTCGGTAAATCCGTTGCCCAAAATCCAACCACCATTTGCTCAAAGACTCAAAAAGCGGGTTGAATATGAAAAGTTCAAGAAATTTCTATATGTGTTTAAGACTCTTTCAATAAATCTTCCTTTAGTGGAAGCACTATTGGAAATGCCTGGCTACGCAAAGTTCATGAAAGAATTGGTCACCAAGAGTAGGAGTATATATTTTGAGACAGTTGAAGTGTCTCATAGTTGTAGTGCCATCATGACAGACAATGGGGTTATCAAGAAAGCTGATCCGAGGGCATTTACTATTCCATACACTATTGGGATGCCCCAATTTGCAAAAGCATTATGTGATTTGGGTGCTAGTATTAACTTGATGCCATACAATATTTACAAACAACTTGGATTGGGTGTACCTAAGTCTACAACAATGCGACTCCTCATGGTTGATCGATCTATATATTAAGCTTCCCATTGGCATACTGATGAGTCTGAGATTTCGGCTCATTTGTGCTTTTTTTTTATACTATAAGTGTTCTCAAATGCCTAATTTATGCTCTAAACTGATGTTAAAGTGTTGATTTGAAGATATGAATGTGAAGGAGCAAGGCAAGGACATGACCATACAAAAAAAAGGAACTAAAAGCTGAAGAAGTGAAGAAAAAGTGATCCTGGTGATCGCTTAGACCACTCAGTGCACCGCCGATTGGCTCTTCAGCTCGCCCAAAGTTCCAGCATGCCATCCTTAGGGAAGAACCATGTTGGTGATAGAAATGGGAAATCGGTGGATCGCCGATCGGTTCTGTGACAACAGACTGGATCGTCGATTGGTTCTGTGACAACAGACTGGATCGCCCAATGTTACAGGACCTGGGATGCAGACCAATGCAAGATGGCGATGGAAGAGAGCAAAAGGCGGATCGCCAAACCACTCGGTGATGCGCGACTTATTCCGCTGAGTGGACTTTCAGGCCAAGACACATGCAACTATAAATTGGATTTTAAAAGAAGTTTAGAGGAGTTCTGATCCCCAAGTTTTAGAGTTAGAGTTTTGTCTTAGTCTTTCAGTTCTTATTATAGACTTTGAGGAGTTCTAAGCTTAATTTTAAAGATTTTAAAGTGGGTCTTTGAATTTAACCCTTGGAAAACAATGTAAAGGCTTCAAAACTCTTACCCATCTGATGGCCTATCGAGTTGGTAATTGTTTTTACCTTTTTATGATGTTTAGCTAAAACCCCAATTCTTGGGGTGTGATCATGTGATTATGGGTTGCATTAGCTTATGGGTATTGTTATTTACTGATTTTAATGTTGAATTGAAGTAGGTTTAATTGATAGCTTTGTTTTAATCTATGAATTGTAGTTGCAAATGCAATTCTAGTATAGAGTTATGGGCTTGCTTGAGAGAGAAGTTTTAGAACCAAATCTTTCGATTAAGGATTTTATTTATTGGGTTGATATGGGTTTAGCTTGAAAAAGTAAATTCTAAATCTGATTCTACCCATCTAGATGGAGAGAGTGGATGAATAAAGGCGTGGGTTGTTCTTATTCGTTAAGCTTTTTGATGTTCGAAAGAAATCATCTGAATCGTAATAGTTATTCGAGAAAAAACTATTACATCTATAGTCTAGCGTACCCACTGATATTTAGCTATTTATTAATAATTTTAATTACCCATATAGTGAAATTTGCCTATAATCGATCACATCCCGAAAATTCCTCTCTATATTGCTACTTTCCTCGAATTTGATTGTGTTGTAGATGTTAATTGACCATTCAAAACACCCATCTGACATTCGTTGTCACCCCCTTTAAACTTGTTTGCATATTTTTGATAAATTATATTCATATAACAAAATAGACCACTTTATAATTTCATAACTGAATTTAGACACGTACCGCTCCCTGTGGGTTCGACCCCAACTCTTCGTTGTGTTTTATGCTAGTTAACAATCGTTTACACCTAGAATCAGATAAGGTGTACTCGAAATGTTAATCAAAATGGCGCTGCTGCCAGGGAGTGGTGTTGTTTGAAATTCTATTATTGTACTTTGAATTGTGTTCTTTTTGTGTTATAGTTTAATCCCCTTACGTTTTTTGTGTTTGTGTTGGCTGTGTTGAACAGGCGAAGAAATTAGCATAAACGGGAGCAACGGTAGCCAAGTTGTCCAACAAGATGATATAGAAAATTTGAACGATATTAATGACCCTATCTAATTGGGTGATATCCGAGCTATACATCTACCTCCTTCTGAAGGGAATTCGGTTTATCACATCACTAGGACAATTCTTCAGCTCCTACAATTGAAAGGATTGTTTGGAGGGCTAGCTCATGAGGATCCCCATTTGCATGTTAGGAATTTCGTTGACGTTTGTGGACCTTTCTAGTCCAAAAACTTTTCTCAAGAATCGGTTTGTCTTCGATTATTTCCATTCTTTTTTATGGGAAAATCCACAAAGTGGTTGGATGATCTCCCGAGAAACTCCATTACCACTTGGGATGAGTTGACTGCTGCTTTCTATGTAAGGTACTTTCCCCCTTCAAGGATCATGACCATAAGGAGTAGCATTCAAGGTTACAAACTCTTGGAAGGCGATTCAATCCATGAGACGTGGCTAAGGTTTCAGAAGCTATTACTTCAATGCCCAACTCATGGGCTGCCTGATGATGTCTTGGTGCAATACTTTTACAAGAGTCTTGACTCGGTGAACAAAGGAGTTGCTCACCAACTTGTTCTCGGTGGTATAAAGCAACAACCTTGGGATGTCGCATCTCAACTCCTAGATCGCATGACCAAAATCAATAGAGCATGGTACAATTGTGAGGACCAAGTGTCACCGTTCACCTTTAGAATGACAAAAGAGTAGATCTAGAAGGATCAAGAGAGACTACAACATGGCAAAAATGATGACCCGGGTGGACTTATTGCCGAAAATGTAATGGGTAGGGGGTTGAAGAGTGTTGTACAATGATGTGGGTGTTGGTGGGAAAAACCTCAAGGAGGCACAATTTGAAGTGTTGTACAATGAAGAAGTGAACTTCCTTGCAAATCAAGGAGGAGGTTTTCGTCAAACCTATCCAAGGCCGGGTGGAATTCTGGGTTGGTACATAGATGATGGATGGAGAGATCGTGACAGAGAATTGCTTGATCGTAACGCCACTTGGAAGGAAAGACAGGGTTACAAAGATAGGTACATCCCACCTAATGAGCGCCAAAAGCCTAAGGAACCAAGGGCTGACTCAGAATATGTCTGCACTGAAGACATGCTTTCATGGATTCTCAACAAGGTCAAAAGGCCAGACAAAGTGTTGAAAGAGATAAAGGAGGACGTCTCAACTCTCAATCAGACGGCTACTTCGCACGTAGTCTCTATCAAGCAGCTGGAAACACAAATAGGTCATATCTTGACTCATCTAAATCCAAGGTCAAAAAGATGGTTTCCTAGTGACACAATAGCAAACCCCAAAAATAAAGCTTGAGTTAGTATCCCCGTCGTGCCACGACGTTAAATAAGGCTCTTCTTGGAGCTAACCCAAGTCTTTGATGTTTTAAATTTTGTTTTTGAATGACGGGTGTTGATTTTACAGGAAGAAAAGTAAAATGTTTTGGAAAATGGGCAAACAGGTAAACTAAAAGTTCAGTCGGAGTGCCCGAATTGGACCGCCGTTGGAACCACCCAGCTTGATGGGAAACTCTGTAAAACTTGATGAGCTAAAAGCTCAATTAGTGACTCGCCGAACTGGTAGGCGAGCCTGACTTTGTCCGCCGGTTGAACCCAAAAATTGATGGGAGTTTTGTAAAACTCAGTTAGCCAAAATTCCACTCGGCGCATCACCGAGTGGTTCGGCGGGCATGACTTACATCGTCGACTGGCGTGCGAACCGAAAGGTTTTAAAGGGCCAAACAATTTTAAATTAAAAAATCCTTCATCTTCTCTCATTTTCAACTCTCGTACTCTTACTCCGATATTATATTGTTCATATTTTTGCATTTTTACCTTCATTTTACTTGGGATATTTTCTCGGGATTGTGGAGTTTCTTTGCTGCCTAGCATTTCAAAGACTTTTTCAGTATAAAGGATGGTTTTCCGAACCAAACACTCTATTTGTGGTTGAACTCAAATGCAATCAGTAAATTTTGTTGTTGAATATTGTTGGGTAATCATCATATGAGTGTCTGTTTGCAAAATTTAAGTGAACTCATATTTAATTGGCCTTCAATCATGATTCATATGTAGTTTCTTGTTAAAATTAAGTTAAAATTGTTGGGTTGCGCTAAATTTATATTGGATCTAGTGGGGTGAAGTCTGAGTAACCCCGGATTGTGCCGAATTTCATAGTTTGCCCGATAATAGAGGGGTTCACGTCATTTTTAAGGGCAAAAGACGTCAAATGACCAATTTTGGTAAAATCGAGGGAAGTTCGAGTACCCCGAAGGCATGGGTAGTATGGATTTTCATTGAATTTCATAGTGTAAGTGTTTAATTTTGATTTTGTAACCTGCGGGTTGGATTTTTAAGAATGGGGTAGAAAAATGGCACGAATGGTCCATTTGGCGAGTTGGGTTGAACTCACCGACTGGTTCGGCGGTTCACCTAATTCCCCCTTGATCGCCATTTAATTCTCTAACTGTTGTGTTTGTGTGTATGTATCTTTCGGTGATACACATTTGCTTGCAGAGTTCACACGGAGACTCACCAAAAGTATTTTTTGATCGCCCTTCTGCGCCCGTATTTCTTTAAAATGCATTGTAACTTTTGGCGAGCTACTTTTAGTTCACCAGTTGGTGTTGACTATCCACCGAAAGGGCATGGACATCGCCGACCAACTTTAAATTTTTGAATTTTTTGTGCTGTAACTTTCGGCAAGCCCCACTTGGCTCGCCAAAGTTGTTCGGCGACTCACTGATCGGTTCAGTGGGTCTTTCTGCAACTTATTTTTTGCACTTAATCTGATATTTTTTTCTAACGTCTTCTACATTGTTTGCAGGAATGGCTAGAACCAATATGACTAGTAGAGACATGCCACCCTGAAAGCGGGGACGAGGAGCTGTTATAAATGAGAAAGCAGTTGCTTCCAAGGCTAAAGCCAAGAAACTACCTCCACAGGAGGTAAGGGCAAGGGCAAGGCTCCCTTGCTAGTTACACCTCTAGAGGAGAGCTCCGACACTGAGGGGGTGTATGAGACACACCTCACATCATCCGGCAGTCCACTAATTTCACCTCGCTATTTGGGATGGTGGAGATCCCAGATGACCCGAGCACAGAGATTCCAGCTTGTTCTGAGGTGCCTCCGGCTATGATTGGACATGAGACTGTAGCTGATGATGTTGATTCTGGTTTTGAGACTGAGATGGATGATGAGCATCTTAGTGATCAAGAGAAGGCGTTCTATGATGATTTGGTTGACTTTGAGGGTTCCATGTATGAGACTGCGAGACATGCATCACTTCGGGAAACTACTATGGTGGGATCCAGTGGAGCCAAGGTTGTTGAAATACTGTGCACTGATGCCTCGACAGATTAAGTGACTGACATTCAGACTTCACCCAGGCCAAGCCTGTCAGGATGATTATTTTTACCTCCCTCTCTGTTAATTGTTAGACTGTTTGTGTTTTTAGTTGCATTTTAGGACAACTGCATTTTTTGTCGGTAGGGTGAGGTAATTACGTACCTACCTCTTTTATGTTGTTTTTGTGAATATTGAGCTTATTGGGTTTTATGTATAACTTGGTTGTGAAATTATGGTTGTTGATAAACTATGGCCTATTGTTTTGATAGAAAATGGTTTTGACCCAAAGTTTAAAAAATTTGTCACCTCTTGTGTGTGATTATGGTTGTTCTTGTACAAATTTGAGTATCGATTGTGGTCAATACCGATGACTTAAATAGTGTGCTTAATTGAACAAAATGAATGTGCGGCTACGATGAGGCAAACAAAGTTACATAGGCAATAAGTGAACTTTGAGCATCTTGTTGTGACTAGACGATTGTCAATGAAGTCTCTTGTGATGAACATTGCACGCTAGCTAGAATGTGTGGAGTCTTGTTTGATAATTGTATCAATGCCTTGTGTGGTGAGGTAGTGTTGAACATTGTGCATGATGACACCTAGAATTTTCCTCGTTGGTCGGGTTGATTGAGTGATGGAAGCAATAGGCATGATCTTAGGGAATTTTTTTTGAAGAGTAACCTATTTGACAAAATACCTCTTTGTGGCCAACCTTGTGAGAAGTGTGAACATTGCTTGGCCCGTTTTGAGCCTAACCTTTTCTTGGAAGAACCTTGAAAAATTGTGACCTCTTTTCCATCCTCCACCCACAACTTTAATGAAGAATGGTTTGTTTGAATAGCCAACTTAGGCCAAAAGCCTAAGTTGGGGGTGCGGTGAAAAAGAAGGAGAATCAAGAAGTGTAAAATATCCCCCTGAGTTGGATTTTTTGGAAAATAATGGAACCCCTCCATATAAAAACAAAGAAGAAAGGAGAAAAAGGAATAAAAAAGAAGAAAGAAAAGAAAAAGACTGAAAAAGAGAAAAAAATGTGAAATAAAGTTGTGAAAATAGCAAAAGAAATGGGGTATCCGGTGATTCATATCTAGTTGAATAATAGGGTGGAATATGATCATGTTTGAATGAGAAAGAGAAGGAGAAATTTATTTTCAAGCCATACTTCATGAAGGTAGAAGCCAATAAGCCTAAATTGACATACCTTTGCACTCAGCCTCATTACAAGCCTTAAAAAGTCCTTTTTAATCTTGAGTGAGATGAAACGAATGTTGATTGTAAAATAAGGGCAAACCTATGGGTGGAGTCATGCATATGTTCATCTTTGTGAGTGTGAGAGTTGTATGTGATTTTGTAACCTTAAATTGTTGAGAGATATTGTGTGAATATGGAATTATCTTTGTTGAGAGGGCATTTGAATACCTTTTTTTAGCTTGAACTTTCATTTGAAGCAATCATTGTGAGCTTGAGTACTCTTGATGATGGTGAGTCACAATTTGAAACTTTGAGTGCATAATTGGTAGTTCGAACCTTGTTGTGTGCATTTATGTTGAGTCTTATGCAACGCTGTTTGTAGACATCCTTGTTGAACTGATTGATCTTAAGTTTTATTTGAGGACAAGCAAAACTTTAAGTTGGGGGTGTTGAAGAGTCTGAGATTACCGCTTATGTGGGATTTATTTTGATAGTATAAGTGTCCTCAAATTCCTAATATATGTTTTAAACTGATATTAAAGTGTTGCTTTGCAGCTATGAAGGCTAAGGAGAAAAGGAAGGACATGACCAGACAAAAAAAAGAACTAAAAGCTAAAGAAGTGAAGAAAAAATTATCCTGGTGATCGCCAAGACCACTCGGCACACCACCGAGTGGATCTTTAGCTCGCCCAAAGTTCTAGCGTACCAGCCTTAGGGAAGAACCAAGTTGGCGACATAAATGGAAATCGGTGGATCACCGATCTATTTCTTGACAACAAACTGGATCGCTCAAAGTTACATGACCTGTGATCTTGAGGACCAATGCAAGATATCGATGGAAGAAAGCAAAAGGCGTATCGCCGAACCACTCGGCGACGCGCGACTTATTTCACCGAGTGAACTTTCAGGCCAAAATGCAGGCAATTATAAATTTGACTTTAAAAGAAGTTTAGAGTAGTTCTGATCCCCAAGTTTTAGATTTAGAGTTTTCTCTTAGTCTTTCAGTTCTCATTGTAGACTTTAAGGAGTTCTAAGATTAATTTTGAGGATTTGAAAGTGGGTCTTTGAATTTAATCCTTGGAAAACATTTTAAAGTCTTGGAAACTCTTACCTAGATGATGGCCAATCTAGTTGGTAATTATTTTTACCTTTTTATGATGTTTAGCTGAAACCCTAATTCTTGGGGTGTGATCTTGTGATTATGGGTTGAGTTAGCTTATGGGTATTGTTATTTACTGATTTTAACTCTTAATTGAAGTTGGTTTAATTGATAGTTGTGTTTTAATCTATGAATTTTTGTTGCAAATGCAATTCTAATATAGAGTTCTGGGCTTGCTTGAGAGAGAAATTTTAGAACCAAAGCTTTCGATTAATGGTTTTAGATATTAGGTTGATATGGGTTAAGCTCGAAAGAGTAAATTCTAAATCTGATTCTACCCATCTAGCTTGAGAGAGTGGATGAATTAAGGTGAGGGTTGTTCTTATTTGCCAAGCTTATTGATGTTCGAAAGAAATCACCTTAATCGTATTAGTTGTTTGAGAGAATACAAATGCATCTATAGTCTAGCCTACCCGCTGATATTTAGCTATTTATTGGTAATTTCAATTATTCATACAGTGAAATATGCCTATAATTGATCACATCCCGAGAATTCCTCTCTATATTGCTACTTTCCTCGTATTTGATTTGTTGTAGCTGTTAATTGACAATTCAAAACCCCCATCTGACATTCCTTGTAACCCCCTTTGGACTTGTTTGCATATTTTTGATAAATTCTATTCCTATAACCGAATAGGCCACTTTATAAGTTCATAATTGAATTTAGACACGTACCACTCCCTGTGGTATTGAATCCAACTCTTCGTGGGTTTTATACTAGCTAACGATCGTTTACTCTTAGAATTAGATGAGGTGTACTTGAAACGTTACTCACATACTTTATGATATTTTGGTGAAAGTTGATAGGTTCATATTTGCGACCGACATTGTTATTCTAGATTAGGAGATTGATGCTGAAGTACCTATTATTTTAGGTAGACCATATTTTGCAACCGAAAGAGCTCTTGTGGATGTTGAAAATGGTGAGTTAATGTTTCGCGTAAATGATGAGGACGTTACGTTCAATGTGTGTAAATCGATGAAGCAACTTAGTGACATTAATGTGGTCTCAACCATTGATGTGATTGATGAAGCAGTAGCTAGTGTGAGTGAAATGATGTGTATGGCTGCTATATTGGGATTAGGTGCTCATTCTATAAATCCATTAAAACTTGATATTGATCTTAAAAGTTGAGAAAGTCCCCCCGCTAAACAATTCACAGAAGAACCTCCAAAGCTTGAGTTGAAAGTGCTCCCATCTCATCTTCGGTATGTATTTTTGGGAGCAAACAATACCATGCCCGTCATCATTGCAAGTGAAATTGCTTGTTGATGTGTTAAAGTGATACATTAAGGTAATAGGATGGACAATTGTTGATATTATAGGTATTCCCCCTGGGATTTGCACTCAAAAAGTCCAATTGGATAGTGAATGCAAATCAAGTGTTGAGCATCAAAGGAGGCTAAACCCACTTATGCAACAAGTGGTGAAGAAAGAAATCATCAAGTGGCTAGATGCAAGTGTGGTATACCCTATTGAGGATAAAAAATGGGTAAGTCCCGTACAATGTGTACCCAAGAAAGGAGGCATCACGGTGGTTCCAAATGAGAAAGGGGAACTTGTACCTATGAGGCCGGTCACCGGTTGGCGAGTATGCATGGACTATCAGAAATAAAATGCATGTACCGAGAAAGATCATTTCCCAATGTCATTTATGAACCAATTTTTTTATAGGCTTGGGGGGCGTGGATGGTACTGCCTTTTGGATGATTATTCTGGATACAACCAAATTTCCATTGCACCGGAAAATCAAGAGAAAACTACTTTTACATGTCCCTATGGGACTTTTTCTTTCAAGGGGATGCCTTTTGGATGCTTTCTATTTTTGCAGATATGGTGGAAGACTCAATGGAGGTATTCATGGATGATTTTTTAGTAATTAGTGATTCATTTTAAGCATGTCTTGAACACCTTGGCAGAGTACTACAAAGGTGCGTGGAAACCAACCTAGTTCTAAATTGGGAGAAGTGTCATTTAATGGTAAAGGAAGGAATTGTTTTGGGGCATACAATTTCAGGAGAAGAAATACAAGTGAATCAAGCGAAGGTCGAGATCATTGCCTAGTTCCCTCCTCCTATTTCTGTAAAAAGTGTCCGGAGTTTTCTAGGCCATGCGAGTTTCTACAAGAGGTTTATCAAAGATTTTTCCAAAGTAGTTCACCCTCTTTGTAAATTGCTAGAGAAGGAATCTACCTTCTATTTTGATGACGCTTGCCTCAAAGTCTTTATGTGCTTGAAAGAAAAATTAGTGTACTCCCCGATCATTATTACCCCCGATTGGAGTATCTTATTCGAACTCATATGTGAATCTAGTGGTATTTCTTTGGGGGCTATTCTTGGTCAAAGAAAAGGGAAGTTATTCCATCCGGTTTTTTATGCAAGTAAAGCACTGAATGTGGATCAAAAGAATTATACGATCACAGAGCAAGAACTGCTAGCGGTGGTGTATGCATTTGAGAAATTAAGAGCATATTTGTTGGGAAGTAAAGTGGTGGTGCACACGGATCATGATGCCATTAGATATTTGATGGCTAAGAAAGACGCAAAGCCAAGAATTATTCGGTGGGTGTTGTTGTTACAAGAGTTTGATTTCGAGGTAAAGGATCCCTCGAAATGGGTGTGAGATCCAAGTGGCGGATCATTTGTCTCGGTTAGATACAAACCAGGTTGATTTCAATGAGAGGGACATTGTGGCTGAATTTCCTGATGAAACATTGATGAGGGTAACCTAAGGGAACTCACCTTTGTATACAGACTTCGCTAACTATGTAGTGTGTGGGATCGACCCCAACTCTTAATTGGGTTTATACTTGATTGCGAGCACCTACGCTTAGAATTGGATGAAGTGTAGTTGAGTGACATCAAGAATCATGGAGGAAGATCATAGTTCTAGATATTCTATACATCCCGCTTCCACAAAGATGTATCGTGCCTTGAGGGAAGTCTATTGGTGGAATAGTATGAAGAGGTGTATTTCAAAGTTTTTTGCTAAGTGCCCAAATTGCCAACGAGTCAAGGTATAGTACCAAAGGCCCGATGGTATGGCTCAGAATATAGATCTTCCGAAATGGAAGTAGGAGATTATCAATATAGATTTCATTTCTGGCTTGCTGCGATCTCGCAGGCAGCATTATTCGATTTTAGTGCTTGTAGATCGGATGACTAAATCAGCCCATTTTTTACCAATAAAGACTACTTATTCAGCATAATATTATGCCTAATTATATATTCAAGAGATGGTAAGACTTTATGGAGTTCATGTGTCCATCATTTCAGATAGATGTGCCCAATTCACCGCATAATTTTCAAAATCTTTCTAGAAAGGTTTGGGTTTGTAGGTAGATTTAAGTACTACTTTCCATCCTCAGATTGATGGTCAAGAAGAGCATACGATTCAGACTTTAGAGGATATGTTGAGAGCTTGTGTGATTGATTTCAAAGGAAATTGGGATGATCACTTACCTCTCGTAGAGTTTTCTTACAACAATAGCTATCGCTCTAGCATCCAAATGGCTCCTTATGAGGCTCTTTATGGGTGAAGATGTAGATCTCCTATTGGATGGTTTGAAGTTGGTGAAGCTAGGTTGATAGAACCAAGATTGATTCATCAAGCCATGGAGAAGGTGAAGATTATTCAAGAGAGGTTGAAAATAGTGCAAAGTCGTCAGAAATCCTATACATATATTAGGAGAAGAGACTTGGAGTTTGAGGTGAATAATTGGGTTTACTTGGAGGTTTCACCCATGAAGGGTGTTAGGAGATTTGGAAATAAGGGGAAGCTTAGTCCCCGGTATATTGGTCCTTACAAGATATCCAAGAGAAGTGACAATGTAGATTATGAGTTGGAGCTACCACCAAAGTTAGCAGTAGTCCATCCGGTATTCCATATTTCTATGTTGAAGAAGTGTATGAAAGATCCTTCACTTATTATACCTACCGATATTATAAGTATTAAGAACAGTCTATCTTATGAGGAGATACCCATTAAGATTCTTGATAGTCCAGTTCACAAGCTGAGAACCAAGGAGGTTGGATTAGTCAAGCTCTTATGGAGGAATCAATTTGTTCAGGAAGCTACTTGGGAGGCTGATGAAGTTATGAAGAAGAGATACCCACATCTGTTTACTTCCGGATAAGTTCCAAACTAAGGTACTGACTCTTTTATTGGTACTCTTTAAGTAGATATGCTAAGTTATGTGAATTTCATGTTGGGTGTTAGATGATTTCCCACACCCTGTCCTACTTAGAGTGATCTCTTTCGAGGACGAATGTTCCCAATGGGGAGATATTGTAATACCTGGGACTTTGAAAGAGCTAAATTGAGATTTGTCCAAGTTACTCTTAAATTGTGAGTTTTGGATCTGTCACGACCCGGGAGCACCCCCTAGTTGTAACCGGCGTAGGTCTAATACAAGCCTCTTAGCATTCATTCATCGCATAGACACTAAAACCATTAGGAATTTAAAACTTTCTTCACCAAGAAAAACATTGCATAAAAAAGAAATAGCAAACGGAAGACTTTCTAGACTTTATACATGATGTCTCAAAACCATCTAATACTTTAGAGTACAAAATTCGGGACTAATCCCGTACACAACTTAAACAATACTAAAAAGACATAA
>JAJONZ010020835.1:0-12030 GCA_029582445.1 Solanum paucissectum
GAAAGACTTCTAACAAGTGCTTGATCAGCAATCATCTTCTTGGTTGAGTAAGCTATGGTTAGTGCACAAGCTAACGTTAAACCTTCAGGAATAGCACCCGATGCAATTGCAACTGGAGTTGCTAGAATCCCAAGAAAGGCTTTCCATACATCATGTATACCTGTCTTACCTCCAATGAACAACTTCCTCCCATTGTTTCGCATATTCCCTGTGAAGTAACGGACCAACAGAACTAAAAGAACCAAGAAACTGACTGCCAAACCAACCTTCGCTATATGCGAGGTCAGTTTGTGTAGTTTCTTCTGTAAAAGTGATTTATGATCATGATTGACACAAGCTGGACTTATGATTTCTGCCAATGCTGTATCCATGCCAACTGCTGTAACAAGCATTCGTCCGTTACCCCTCAATACCTTGCTACCCGATAACAAGAACATATTGGTGCTACTGTTAACTTCCACAAGGTCATTTTTCCTTGTTATAGTTGATTCATCAATATGTAAGGTTTGATCACCTATGCATATCCCATCAGCAGGGACTTGATCTCCGGCTTTCAAGCGAATAACATCTCCAACAACTGCTTCAGATAACGCGATTCGCGTATCCTTCCCATCCCTAATCACAAGAATTGGGACAGTTTCAATTGGCCTACAAAGTTGATAAAGTTGCTGTTTATGCCAATAGTTACAAAAAGCAGAGAGACTAATGGCAAGAAACAGGGAAATTAGTATAATTCCCCCATCCAAACATCCTTTGACCCCATGTTTTTTTACGCCAAAACCAAGTGATAAAACAGCATACAATAGCACAATGATGATGTTAGGATCTTTGAGGCTCTTCAATAATATTTGCAATAGATTTATCGATGGCTTCTTAAATGTGTTGGTCCCAAAATGCTTACGCCGGGAAGTA
This sequence comes from Solanum paucissectum, assembly GCA_029582445.1. Taxonomy (NCBI): domain Eukaryota; kingdom Viridiplantae; phylum Streptophyta; class Magnoliopsida; order Solanales; family Solanaceae; genus Solanum; species Solanum paucissectum. The sequence continues at coordinate 913 of JAJONZ010020835.1, forward strand.
ATACCCTTAACATCACCTAAGATACCCTTCTCAGCATCAGCTTTCAGGAGAAACAACACGCTTTCTACACTACCAAACTGTTTAACATCTCTGACTCGAACGAGTTTTGCTAACATTTGCTTGTTGATGTTCGAAAAACATTCAGGTTCGATATCAACAGCTGTATAGGACCGAGATCGCGAAAAGTTGCTTAAGATGTCAGTTTTGTTTTCAGCAACAATCTTCCTGGCTGTAGACAGTAATGCCCTGGCAGTATAGAGAATTTTATACGCCCAACGCCATCTCTTCCTGGCGGGGGACGTTAAAATAGGCGTTAACTGGACTTGCAAGATGTTGTCACACATGATTTTGGTAACAATATTGGTGAGATTGAAATGTCAATTTTTTGAAAGAGGAAAAATTTGGATTCTGTTGAATGATGTATCAACAAGCTGATGGATACAAGTTTTAGTTTATAGACAAAAGTAAGCCGTGGGAACACCGTGTGTACCGTACACATAGGCTGCTAGGAGTGAGGAGATGATATTATTCTTGGAAGTTGCAGCATTAGTAGTGAAAGTTATAAATGATTGTTTTTTTGTTCTTGACTTGAGACTGGTCTTTGTTTAATAAGCTTATATAAAGAGTATATATTGGATTCCAGCTTGGCTTATATTTATGATGACTATGACTTATCAGAGAATGAAAAACGATTGACGTAATCATGCAATGAGGTATTGGACACCACACACAAAAAAACAAGAAGCAAAAGGAACCAAAGGATGCAGGTTGCGGTGGATGAGGTTGTTCTCCCTTAATTAAAAATTCTTGATAGGAAGCGTTTTACTTTGAAAGGAATCCTATGTGATGCAAATTCAAAAATAATTAAATTTCAATATGAATACCAGGTGAAAAGCAAAAAGAAAAGAAAAATGCAAAAGGAGCAAGCTAAGGCTAAAAGGTGAGTACAATGATTGTTGAGTTGGTTTGTATTTTTTGGGGGGTTTTAAATGATAGAATACTTGTATAGAATAATTTCATGATGGTTTATCCTGATATTATATATGATAAATAAAGGATTTTGTGTGAATTAATTAGATTATTGCTGCTATATCATATGTAACGGCAATAACGAATATGCGAACTAATAATCAACACTCTATATGTAAGTATGTAGCTAAAGACTTTAGCAATTCTTGATATAATAACATTAACTCAATTGTCTACTATTGTCACTAAATATTTTTTTATTGTTGTGATAATAACTTCAACCAAACATAGAATGAATTTACTATCGAAATAACCCACTTAGGGGGTGCAGAATATGATGTATTAGTATTTAGTAATGACTGCATTAATAAAATACTAGTATTAGTTATACTGACATTATTTCTTATACACTACTTATTTGATTTGATGTATTAGAAACAATAAACTTTGCATAACTTCTATAAAAAATATTTGTTCACAAAAATATATATCCTCCACACTCTTGGGCTTTGGAAATGTATTAAGAGAGATTTGAGAGATCGTTATGTCGTTAATCAATCTAATGAACTCTTTGTATTATTAATACATAATAATTTATGATATTAGTTATACACACTTCAATACACAATAGAGTGTATAACTAATGCAATATAGACTAATTAAAAGAATGTACCACATAATATACTAATAATATGTAAAATTAATGCATACATTACTTTTTCTAACACTACCAAAGTACTAGATTTCCAGCTTGGATAATAGTTGTAATACACTTATCAAAAAAGTAAAGAAAAAACGAAGAAGATTGGATTATTGTCATGCATGAAATGAAGAGGCTACGTGAAAACACTTATCCAAAAAGCAAAAGGAAATTTCCCAGTAATTTTGACATAATAATACGTGTAGAATGTCGTCAACGAAGTCTCCATTAGTGCAACAAGTTACAAAATGGAGTAAAAAAATTCTACGAAAAGGATATATGGATTTACTTATATCCCAAGAGAGTTTTAACTTTGAGCGTACATAAGTCGATATAATATCAGATATACACGGAAGATAAAAAGAAATTCTAAAATTTAACAATAAGTAAAGATAGAAAATAGACACAAATAAAAAAGGAACTAATTGACGAAAATAGCTATAGATATTACATAAAAGATGTTGGTCTTTTTGTTGTTGACTTGAGACTGGTCATTCTTTAAGATATTTATAAGAGTGGATATTGGATTCCAGCTTGGCTTATTACGTACGACGAGTATGAGTATGAAAAACAATTGAGCTATCATGAAATGAAGTATTTGAGACCACACAAAAAAAAGAAGAAGCTAAAGGGTAAAATATGTTTACAATGATTGTTGAGTTGGTTTGTAATTTTTGGGTTAATATCTCAAATGGCCAGTCAACTAATACTTCATCCATTTCTATTTTGTTGTCATCATTTAGATTTTACGTCCCTTGAGAAATTACGTTAGTTTATCATTTTATTCTTATTTAGTGTTATCTTGAAGTCAGATTTTCAATAAATGAACCTGATTATAGAGGCTCATTTTAATTATTTTATTGAAACACATTTTTTGTACAAGTAGTGAGTAATAAATGAATGCAACATCAATCAACGATAACAACAAACTAATACTCTAGCAACAAACTAGCTTATGGACCAAGAAAATAAAAATGAACATCTAAATTTACTCTATTTTAATCTGAGATAACTGAAGATTGGTCTCTCTGGGACATTTATGCACTTGACAAGCCAACCAATTGGCCAAGATGCAGCTGCAAATCCAATGCAGATTCCCCATTGCCCCCAATTCAGCCTCTCTGTATTTGCAAACTTCTTTAGAAACTCAACCATCACCACTTGGAGTACCAATGTTATTCCGATGATCGCCATGAACAACTTGTTCTTGTGTATTCCCTTAAAGACATTCTTCTCCTCCAGGTTTCGCGCGTTGAATTCATTGAACACTTGGCAAAGAACAAACGTGTTGAAAAACAACGTATCATTTACAATCACATTGACACCAAAGATTGATTCTCCTTTGTATAGTAAGGTCGATAAAACAGCAATCTGGTATGTAGCCTGAGCCATTATATTCCTCCACATAATATTCGTGATAAGTGGTGCTGTCCTACCAACTGGTTTCTTCTTCATGACTTCCTCGGTTGGCTTCTCTGTCGCAAGTGCTAACGCCCCTAATGTGTCCATGATCAAATTTACCCATAGCAACTGTACTGATGTTAGTGGTTCCTCACCATACAAAACAGCTGCTACAAAGCTGATCATCAGCGCGGCCACATTTGCTGTGAGCTGAAATTGGATGAATTTCTGGATGTTGATATAGAAACATCTTCCCCATTTCAGAATTGTGACAACTGAAGCAAAATTAGCATCTAAGATAACAATATCAGAACTCTCTTTAGCTACTTCAGTTCCCTGAATCCCCATAGAAAGTCCTATATCTGCTTCCTTTAAAGCTGGTGCATCGTTTGCTCCATCACCTGTGACTGCAACCACATGACCTTTCTTTCTCAAGCACTGCACCATTAGAAGTTTGTCAAAAGGGGAAGATCTTGCCATAACGCGTATCATCTCCACTCTCTCCATCCTTTCTTCATCTGTGAGGCTGCGAAATTCTTCACCTTCTATGACTGCTCCTTCATCTACTTCCTGATTAGGATGAAGAATCCCACATTCTGTTGCTATGGCTTTTGCAGTGAAAACATTGTCTCCAGTGATCATCTTGATGTCCACACCAGCATTTTGGCAATCTTCCACAGCTTTCTTCATGCCAGGTCGACATGGATCTTTTAGGCCAACAAAGCCTAAAAGAATGAGAGAGTTGTCTGGAACATTTCCATGCATATGTTCATGATCCTCCTGCTCAGCTTTTGGCACTTGCTTGTGTGCGAAAGCAATGCATCTCAGGCTGCTGGCAGCCATTCCTTCAACTATCCTATCACATTCTTCCTTATCTGATTGTTCGAGAGGTTTTACGTTCCCTTCTAGATCATAGTAATGGGAGCACATTCTTGAAATCATTTCAGCAGCACCTTTCCAATGTGTATGAATTGTGCCATCAGTAATATTCTTGATCAGGACACCACTCTTCTTTTTCTCCGAATTGAAAGCTTCCACATGTAGAATGTTGAAATTTCTTTTGATTTGATCCATCTCCATATTCAATTCCGTAACAGCCCACGAAAGAATAGCTTTTTCAGTAGGGCTGCCTGAGAACTCAAAGTTTGAAGATGGATCGGAGGACTTGAAAACACTACCTGTAGTGTTTAATCCAACCCCTTGATGGAATAATTCAAGAACTTTTGCTGAAATTGATGTATGGCTTTCCGCCTTCACATGGCCTTTGCCCAAGAAAAACTTTGTCACGGTCATCTTATTTAATGTAAGAGTACCTGTTTTGTCTGTACAGATGATGGTTGCAGAGCCCATAGTCTCACAAGCAGAGAGCTTCCTCACTATTGCCTTATCATCCATCATTCTCTTCATCAAGTAAGCCAGAGTAAGTGTAATAGCTAAAGGCAAGCCTTCAGGAATCGCGACAACAACAATGATAACAGCATTAGCAACACTTCCCACTACAGCATTGATCACATCACCGGATGATGTCTTGCTCCCGTTGAATTCTTTATTCCCATTCTCATCTTTTGTGGTCCCGGTAAAGTATAGTACCAATTGGACAACAAAAACCAAGAAGGCAACTAACCATCCAACTTTATCAATTGATGAAGTGAGCTTGTCAAGTCGTTCTTGGAGAGGGGTGTGCTCGTTAGGGCCACTGCTTATTTCGCTCATCATTTCACCCCAGGTCGTGTTCATGTTAACCGATGTCACAAGCATCATTCCATAGCCATCGACAATCTTAGTGCCAGAAATCAAGAATAGATTTTGGCTGATATTAATCTCTACATGATCACTTTCACCTGTCATGCTAGATTCATCCACTTGTAAAGAATGACCTTGTACCAAAATCCCATCAGCAGGGACTTGATCTCCAATCTTCAAGCAAATGACATCTCCAACCACAATTTCAAATATTGATAGCTGTTGGCGCCTCCCCTTTCTAACAGCTTCTACTTGAATAATTTTGGTCTCTTTAGAAAGCTTATCAAACTGTCTGTTTTGTCTAAAATGACTAATAGACGAAACAGTGACGAAAAGTAACACAGCGACATAAATACCCCCTCCATCACACCATCCTTCTTTCACTCCATCCTCCTTAATTCCAATTGCAATAGACAGAGCACCCCAGATCAAAAGTACAATGATGGTGGGATATTTGAATGATTCCCAAACAAAAATGAAGAAACTCTTAGCAGGTGCCTTACGATACATGTTGCTTCCAAAAGCCTCATGTCTACGTGCAACGTCTTCTGGATCTCCGCTTACACCATTAGTTGTATCACTTTTGAGAGAAGCAGCAACACCTTGTACACCTCCAAGGTTAGCAAGTTGGTCAATGTTTTTATCTTTGACAAGCTTAGCTAGACTTGAGTGATCAATGCCTGAGAAAAAAGGGTGGTCTTGAACTACATCAATCGCGATTGTATCACCAAGTACTTTTGTTAGATTGTAGGCAGGTGATCCATGACTATAAGATGGCACAATGGCAGGTGATACCTTATTTTTAAAAGCTCTGGAACAATAGATGGTAGCAAAAGCTAAGTGCCATCTTTTCTTGTTGGAGAATTCAATTTCTGCTGGAAAATCAGTTGTAATGTTGTTCATGCAGAGGTAATGCAAGTTTTCTTGAAACATGTTGGATGGAAAATGTGTATATTAGTAACAATAAAAGGATAAAAATATCAAACAATTGATTGAATTTATTTTGGAGTGAAGTAGTAATAATGGCACTGGAAGCTCAACCCGTACCACACCGCCCCATTGTCATCTCTACTCTACGCGTAATCAAGTTAATGAATTCTGTTGATCTGCACTTCACAGAAATTTCCACTTACTGCCTTTGAAAATGATAGAGTCTTAACTAATATATATACGTTAGCACTTAGCAGTGTAAAATATCTTTTATACAGTCAAAACTTTTTTACCAGATATTACAGCAGATTAGCATGTAATGATTTCTTAATTATTGCAATATTTCATTATTCTTTAGTTAGAAAAATTATCCATCTCACATTATTTTGACAAAATAAGTAATTTGATGCACTAAATTTTCGCTGTGTAGAGAATTCGGGGAAGGACCATACCACATGGATTTCTTTTTGTTACAAATTGGTCATGTAGACAGACGACAATATGATCCGTGTGGGGTGGTATTAATTATGAAATGCAGGGACAACACATTTCACAATATAATCGATGTGAAAAAATCTAAGATGATAGAGACGTAACCAACAAAAATTGTGTGAGATTGACGCGTGAATATGTGGGTACTCACCACCCCCACCCAGTCCCCCCTCATGTGCACCCCTCTTCTTTTTTTCTTTGTCTTTTTTTTTTTACTTTTCTCTTTTTTTTTGTTTTTTTCACCTAATGCAGTTCTTTAAAAATTGAAATGTGGAAGATAATAAAAATCTATTTTTTCTTTTGGTAATTGAAAATAAGTTAAAACTAAAAGACAACAAATCACATATTAAAGCATGCACTTACATACAAAGAAAATAAAGAGGCTGATACGATAAAATAGAAGTTAATTTATTTTATTTGACTTTTTTCACAATTTTTTTGAGAATATCTGAATATTAACGAAAATACTAGAATTAGAGATGGTTGATTAAGCTAAATTTAAGCAATTTTTAGATATACGTACTTAAAAACACTTTTTAAGTGCTAAAATTGAATTTACAAATAAAAAAATAAAAATGTTGACGCTGAAATTATGTATTTTATTAAAAAATATATTATTAAATAACTTATTTGTTAAAATAACTAAAACGTCTTTAAAATTGTTAATATTCAAAAATAAACTTATTATCCAACATTTTTAATAGTATCAAACAAACTCAAAACACAAATAATAGTATTAAACTAAGTCAAGACTCAAATTAATGGTGTTTCATTCACTTTAGAATATAAATTAATTAGATGATATTATTTTTAATAAATATAAATTATTTATTTAACTAGCATGCAATAATTAATAATCTGACTAAAAAAAATAAATTTCTCCATGACTACTTATCCAAAATTAACAAGCAAACTCATAAATAGAAATGACAAAAATAAAAGCTTTTTTCTTACTTTTTGTATCGATTTTATTTTGTATGACAAATATATAAAATAAAATGAAGTATTTATACCATAAATTAAAAAAAAAATCAATCAAAAATTCAATTTTTTAATTGTATTTGGAAGTTGATTTTATTAATAGATAGAAAAATGAAAATAACAAAAAATAAAAAAGAAGAGAGGTGAGCGGATAGGGGAACTGCGTGGGGTGGTGAGTAGGAGGTAAAAGAGTGAAAATGAACCCACAAATTCAAATATCAAAAATTGAATGGAACCTCACATAACTATACCTAGTTTTGAAATACAGTAAAACCTTACAAAATTAATATTCAGTTAATTAATAATCTTTCTAAAATAATAATTTTCTCCAATTCCTACTTGGGCCAAGGGAAAAAATTACCAATCATTTCAATAAGATAATATAATATATTTTCAAAAGACCCATATATAAATATATGATTCCGTAAAATATGATGCCACGTGTTTTTCCTTTGTGCCCAAGAATATGGGTCCCGCGTATTCTTTTGGCTAAAGTAATTTTGACTTATAAATTGCTCATTACTACGCATATCAGCCATGGTACATTTGGGAAAATCTTAGTAGCTAAGTTGGTTGACTATCTGAATGGTTGAACTCACACCTTGCTGGTGAGAGTTCAATTCCTCGTTGTAATTCCCTCCCAATTTCCCCTTCTCCACCCCCGAGTTTTTTTTAACCACGGTACATTTTACTAATTTTACTATCAATTGTTAATAAATATTTCAAATAACACTTTTACCTAAAGTGAGAAATCACTTATTTTCCTTGAAAATATTTTCAGAGAAAACATTTACTTTGTACCAAATACAATTGTCTATACAAATGAAGTCTTAATCACTATAATTGACAATATTCTTATCTACTTATAAGATCTGATTAGAGTTCCAAATTTCTAAAGTATAAAAACCAAAAAAATGTTTAAACCTAGAATTGAATCCTTAACACTCGAAACTCTGAAGTCTAATCTTAAGAGGGGAGGAGGCAAACTCAATTCTCTACTTTTGAATCAAGCTTTATTGAATTTGAATTTTCTAATGTCATGTGAATACTGAAAAGGGGTGATGCTGATTGAGAAATTAAAATTTTAATGGTTTTTAAGGTGACCTCAAGTTAATATACGATAATAATTAAGTTGGTCAATTTTTTTATTTTTTTTATATGTAATGAATTTCTTAATACCTATAGTCTAGGCAAAAATTATGGGTTCACATGAACACATATTTATTAGCTAGTGGAGATCAAAACAACCATGTGGGAGGAAGGGTAACGGGAACCTAACCATTTGACTGGTCCTTTCATAGTCCATTCATTATGATCATGGATGGATAGAACCAATTAGAAGTGCAAATCACACAACCGAAGCTTTCCTAGACCCTCAAAGTCTTCTGAAGATGCAAACTTCAACGCTCCCCAAGACAACATAGCCATCATTGTGGGGAGGTTAAAGAGCATCCAACGCGCCATGACTAGGACTCGTGTTAGAGGAGAGATCTGATATTAGGTAGAAGGTGTTTAAAGAAATTGCAAATGCCAGTCTAAAGCTTCAAATTTTTGAACATATTATCAGCTCAAGTATGTTGACAATCATGGACAAAGTACACTATGGTTTTTAATATTAATAATGGAATGTAACATAAATCAATTAATCAAACAGATACTAACTAGCTTATGAAAAAAACATAGATTACACCTAAATCTGCTCATTTAAACAAGGCTTTCAAGTAATTCAACCTTACTTGAAGAATACCACATTCTGTTGCTATGTAATTTGAGTCTATGAAAAAAATTCTTGAATTTTGAATGGTTGGGGAGACGATGTCGATAAGAATTCAAAAGATTATTTATTGATTTTGTAATTCTTTTTTCATCTATATTGTTATGATTAAAGCCTTAAGAATGGTTTATTTATTGTACTTTTCTCCATTTTTAATGTGTTTTCTCTCTATTGCACTTCTTTTAATTTATTTTACTATGAATTTTTAATTACCATAAGTTTTTGTTTTAAACATTAAAATACATTCCCCAGCCATTTGATATTTATTGTCACATTGTTACGTTTTATTACTATTATACGCATGTTTAAAAAAAATATATTAATCGATTTCTTTTTTGCATGAGACACACGTGCAATACACGTGTTCAAAAACTTTAGGTCTTTTAAAAATATATTATCTTATTGAAATAGTGATTTTTTCTATTAACCCAAGTCGAAATTAAAGAAAAATATTATTTTTATAGAGATTAGAGATTATTAATTAATCAAATATTAATGTAGTAAATTTTTAGGGTATATCAAAACTACGTAATGGCATTAACCTGCATTTCATAATTAATACTACCCCACACGATCATATTGCCGTCTGTCGACATGATCAATTTGTAATAATTAAGAAATCATTACATGCTGATCTGCTATTCCTCCGTCCCATTTTATATGTCATTCCTTTTTATAAATAGTTAGACCACAATACTTGTCATTTTGTAAAATTTGTGCATAAATTACCATATTTTGCCTATTATATCCTTGATAGAGTAGTTAATTAATCTTGAAAATGTATTCATCATTTATTATAAAATTGACTTAAAAAAACATTAAATAAGGATAAAAGAGTAAAGTTACATTATTTCTTAATGCAAGTGCAAAGTAAAAAGATGACATATAAAAAGGGACGGAGGGAGTATAATATCTGGTAAGATTTTTTGACTGTATAAAAGATATTTTACACTGCTAACGTATATACTTATTAGTTAAACTCTAATTATATAGTTGTGTAAAGTTCCCCAATTAAACTCAAATTACATACCATGGTTACGGGTCGATTTAGGTGGGTTATTGGTTAAAATCAAAACTAAACCAATTTAATTGGTTTTAAAATTATCAAAATCAAATCAAACTAAATATAATCACGTTTGGTTATTATCGGTATCGTTTCGATTTGATTTGGTTATTTGGTTCCATACACAAAAATAAAAGAAACAATTCATTCAAAACATGAAAAAAGTGACAACAATTCATTCAAAACGAAAAATAGTTAGAATAACTAACATTACAAAACTTCCGATCACTGAATTTATTATGAATAAAACTTCAAAACTCACTATTTTGGCCTAGAGGGAAGGAACAATCAGTTCCATAAATTAAGAATTGAGACACTCATATACATGACACCAATAAGATAAATGTTCTCACCTTGGGCACTTATGCTTTAATAGGTAAATTATAAATAAATTTTGATGAAAACATATATAAGATTTTAAAAATTGTTTATTAAAATGATATATGTATTTATAATAATAAAATGTATTTATATAATTTGTCGGTTCGGTTATTTCTTTCGAATAAAATCATAACCAAATCAGATACTATCAATTTTTAAAATCTAAAATCAAACCAAACCAAACTTAAATAAAATCAATTTGATTCAATTTTTCGGTTTGGATAGATTTTTATCTAAACCGTGGACACCCCTATCTTGGATGATGTACATTTTGTAGTTTACCGAAGTGTTTAGGGCCGCAGTTATCCAAAAGTTAAATTGTAGAACTTAATTACTTGTAAAGTTCTCATTAAACTCAAAATTAGATACATTCCAAATGTATCATAGCTATGCAAGTGGACACTTCTGTGAATATATATATAAGTAACTTCTAGGGAATTATTACTACTTCACTCTAAAGCACATTCAATTCAATTGTTTGATATTTTTGTCCTTCTATTGTTATTATACATATTTTCCATCAAACATGTTTCAAGAAAACTTGCATTACCCCTGCATGAACAATATTACAACTCATTTTCCAGCAGAAATTGAATCCTCCAACAAAAAAAGATGGCACTTAGCTTTGGCTACCATCTATTGTTCCAGAGCTTTTAAAACTGCTTATAGTCATGGATCTCCTGC
>JAJONZ010020836.1:0-12901 GCA_029582445.1 Solanum paucissectum
ACACATTCACATCCAGGATAAGGACACCACTTAATTTTCTTGTTTTCCTCGATATAAGATCGAAATAAATAATCATAATACTTCGATTTATCTCTCTCCGATGCTAATTCAACAACCATACTTTCACCTACCATAGCTTCACACGATGGATCGGGACAACGTAAAGCAAGACATTTATTAGGACCACCATCATTAATCGATGCACCAATATAACCTTCCCAGCATACCTTACAAAAAGGATGTTTATTACACGTAGCATAAACCACATCATCATATTCCTCAAAACATATACCACAATTCACAAAAACATCATTATTTGTTTTTTTCATCTTTTTCGATACTGAAACATAGTTATTATTGTTGTCACATAAAAACATACCTATAGACTTACGAACCTCTTGTTCATTAGCAAACCACTCTTCGTTAGCTCGATCAACCTTCCAATTATAACGACGTAGGAGTGCTAACGAAACGTCTCGTGGGACGGATAAGATCGTTGAAATTTTTGATATATCTTCTTTTACGAGTTGACGAATATCGAAATCCTTCAAGATTTTGTAATTTTTTTGTTTGTAAAAAACTATATTGGATTCATCAATATTGGTGGAATCTTCCTCCTCATCATCAGAATACATATCATAAATTTCATGATCAGAATCCATAATTATTATTAGAAGAAATTTTTTTGATAATGAAAGTATAGATTAAGAGAAAGAGATAAATATATATAACAAAACCCTAGGGCTTAAGAAGTACAAACCCTAATAGAACTTGAACTCGAAAAAAGCTTTTTTTTATTTTTTTTATTTATAATAATGTTTTGATATGTTAAAAGGAAATAAAATATGAATTTAAAGCCCAAATAGAGTAAACCCAATGCGGAGCTACAATGTTCAGGTTTAACTCAAATATTTCTTTTGTTTTAATTTATGTGAACGATAATTTTAAAATCGACCTATTATGAATAAATAAAGGAAAAATTACGTGATATTAATATGGAAGGAATTATACAATTTTATGTTACATATTTGAGTAAGGATATGATTTATATAAGGTAAGTAAAATTGTAATTTGATTTTAAAGTGCTAAATATTAAGACTTTCTGCTTAGTTTTGGCTATGGAAGTATTTAATAAATAACATGGGACTTTTCGAATCCAACTTGTATTCAGTCAAATCTCAATACGAGTATCAGACACCGAAAAATCCCGGAAAAAAAAACCCTCAAATACTACTAGGTTTAGTTTAGTTTGTCTATTGCGGTTAATATATACATATTTTGGCAGTTTATTAATTTTTATTTTTTTAATTATTATTATTATTATTATTATTATTATTATTATTATTTCTTTCTCTTAGTTTATTTTATCGTTGTCAAACAATTACTTAAAATTACATAGAGAATGGACCCAAAGATGTGAATAATTCAAGAAAATCCAAGAAAAAAAGGGAAGCAACAACCTCAGAAGATTTATAGTCCTGATTAAATTTGAATTCGCTCAGAAAAGTCTCATGAGGATAATTAGGTGACTCTATATTTAGGATTCGAATTGAGACATCTGATTAATAATGAAGGAGTACTTATCATTCTATCATATTGGTCTCTTTTTATCACTTTTTGTTTTTATAATCATTCTAAAAAATAAACAGGAATTAGTGACAAACAAATTTTGTAGCTACTATTACTTTAATAACGAATTAGCGATAAATCATAAAAAATAATTTTTTTTCTCTTCCTCTTTTAAAACTATTCAATATTGGTTTTTTTTTTTTTTTGGGTTGGTGATGTTATTAATCAAAGTAATTTTGGGTAGGCAAAATGTCATTGTTCTTTGCTGCTTTGATAATGAGTAATTCCTACTGTGGAATTTTTTGATTGAAATTAATTATGTGACAAATAGAGTAATTAAATTATTTATCTATTTTTTGCGTCCATTAAATATATATCTCAAAATTTACTTTTATACGTTTTGCTATTTTAACAAGAATTAAATGTACTATCTGAGTCTTTAAGTAAATGTATTGATTTATTTAGTGAACCAGTCTAAATAAATATCCCATCAAGCAAATTAAAATTTTGATATTTCAAAAGCTTGATTAAATAAGTTATTAATTTCTATCATGTCTTCGTAAGATTGAAAGGTATAAATTTATTCGTATTCGATATTTACACGAATTATTTCTAATCTTAATTTTTTAACTTAATCAACTTAAAGTAATATGATGAGAGAGTGCACCTTTTTTTCTGCCTCTAAAAAATAAATAATATCAAAATGTATTAAATTTTGTGATCATAAGATCTATAACCTTTTTTCTATTTTTATTTTTGTTCCCGTCTGATGTCTGACACTCATGTTCACCTCGCTTTGTGTGTGTGGGGTGGTGTAAAACTCTCCCTATCAAAGATGACATCATTTCAAAGTTTGAATCAAAATCTCTAATTAAGAATAGAGAGATACTTAACATCCCGCTATAACAATTTGTTACGTAAATGTGTTACACATAGACACATAGTAATTAGCTTTATCATTTTTATATTAAATGATCAACATACAAAAACAGATATTCAAATTACTAAATGTACTTTGTGAATATTAATATTGTTAAATTATGGCAATTGATCAAATTCAACATTTCATATGTTATATCATTACTTAAATTCCTACCAAATAATGAGATTTATTAAATAATTAAATTATTTTTTGCTTGTATATTTCATTTCCAAGTAAAATCAATTTGAGAGCCCCATTCATATGTATAATATCGTTACCATTTATCTAAAAGAGGTAAATAATGCATCTAATGAAGTCTTCTATTTTTGGTCATATCATAACATTATATGAAGAAAACCAAGTGCAACTTCCATCAATATTAATTTGTACTTGAGCTGTTTTTGGATAATACAAATAAATATTGACTTTATGTTCGGTATGCTGAAAATATACATAATTTTTATACTATCAAATTAAGTTGACATACAATCACATACATAAGTTTCCTCTATCAGTAATCAGAGATCTCGGATTTAAATTCCGAGAATAATAAAGGACACTTTACCCTCATATAATTGGTTGTCTAGGTGTGGACTAATATTAGTCGAATCACAAAACAGATATAAAAATAAAAAATAAAAAATTGGTGTACAACAAGTAAATCTCCATACCTTAATATTTTAAGGAAGAGATAGACAATCCCAATTAACTTCTTTTACCTCAAACTATTGCTCATTTTAATGTGATTAAATATCGATTGTGGATAAGTTTTTATAACACATACTCTTTCCGTCCACTTTTAATTGTTATTATTTCCTTTATAGAATCAAACTATAGGAATTTTGACTAACATTTTACGATATATTTTTTCATCATATTGATATGCAAAAAATTGCAATTTATAGTAATTTTCTTATAGGTTTTGAATATCTAAATTTTTTGTTTAAAATATTGAATTAATGTAATTTAATTCAACTTTAAAAATTAGTCAAATTGACTTTCGAAAAGCGCAATATGACAATTAAAAGTGGATAGAGGGATATAATTTAAACCAAATAAATGAAGCTAAAACATGGCCAATGAAGTAAATTAAAAAGTACGAGATCTCACATTCAACTTAAAAAACAAAAAGCTCTATGTGAATTCTTCTCATCCAATTCATCTATGCCTTAGATGGATAGAATTACTCGACACTTATGCTGATTAAAGATATATAATATATACTTTATGTAATTAGCCAAGGCGCACACGCTTATTAAAAATAATTAAAAATTCCACTAAATTAAAACCAAAACTTGTTCTAAATGCAACATACGTAACAAAACACACTCCATTTCCACCCCTCCCAAATTTAGTAACTTAGACATTATTACTCTCACCCAACTTTAATTAATTAACATGCAAACCAAAACCTCTACAATCCATTATCTCCATTTTTTTCAACAACAAAAAAATATGAGAACACCATCATCATCATCATCATTATCATCGTCGAGAACCAAAGTTGTGACACCATGTTGTACAAAAATAGGGTTAAAAAGAGGTCCATGGACACCAGAAGAAGACGAATTACTGACAAATTACGTCAGTAAAGAAGGGGAAGGGCGGTGGCGTACACTCCCAAAGAAGGCGGGACTCTTCCGTTGTGGGAAGAGTTGTCGCCTTCGTTGGATGAACTACCTCCGCCCTTCCGTTAAACGCGGACATATTTCGCCGGAGGAGGAAGATCTCATCCTCCGTCTCCATCGCCTCCTAGGGAACAGGTCCTTCTAAATTAATTTCAATTCTTCAATATATATATGAATTTGTATTTTTGTTAAGATTTGCTAGTTATTTAACTAGGGTTTCCTTTATCCTGTACGCTAACCTATGTCTTTTGTTTTATATCTGGTGTTCGATACTTGCTGTGGGGCTAATTAAATTTGTATTCGCCTAAAAAAATATTATTTTGGGGAGAAATTAGAAACTTCACTAAGAGTTGTTTAAAAATAATTTTTAATATATTTATAGATATGTATATTTTTTTTTCTATATTGTATTGTTTTGTTTTTGGTATATGTTCAATTGGCCATCTTTTAATCTCCTTGTTATTAATAAGAGTTCCTTTATCCTTTGTTGTGACCTATATATTTTAATTTGTTTCACATTCGATGTTCAACACTATAATGGGGCTGATTAAATTTGTATTCGCCTGAAAAATATCATTTTGGGGAGAAATTAGGAACTTCATTGAAAATTGTTCAAAAGTAATTTTAACATGTTTATATATGTATTTTTATTATTATTATTTTCCATATTCAATTGGCTACCTTTTAATCTGTTTGTTATTAATTCAGGTTTCTTTATCCTTTGTTGTGACCTATATATTTTGTTTCACACTCGGTGTTTGATATCATAGTGGGGCTTGATTAAATTTGTATTTGTGCTGAAATGTGTCATTTTGGGGAGAAATTAGGAACTTCACTAAGAATTGTTTAAGATTTAGTATATGTTTATATTTGTAAAAGTAATTTTTAATATATAATTTTCGATAAAAGATGTTCAACTAAACGGCCACCTTCCAGGCGATGTAGCTATGTTATCGACTTTCAGAGTTAAAACACTCGCACCAACGGTAGATTTATTTCTCGGATTCGAACTTGAATTTTTTTAATTAAGGAGCTAAGTGAAGGATTCATTTTGGTGATTAATGTTATCAACTTTAGTTTTATATATATATATACCTACCATATGGTCTGTTCTGTTCCTTAATTAGGTGTTATTTTTTCTTGTTGTTATTGTATTTTTTTCATGTTACCATATTATATATGCTATGAAGGTTTATCTGTCATTGTAAGTCAACTTAGCTTGATGGTGTAAGAAAGCTATATGTATAGTAATATTGCACAAAATTTAAACTCATTTTTTTTAATCGAAAATTTGTGTAGGTGGTCATTGATAGCAGGGAGAATTCCAGGAAGAACAGATAACGAGATAAAGAATTATTGGAATACTCACCTTAGCAAGAAATTAATTAGCCAAGGAATAGATCCAAGAACACACAAACCATTAATATTAAACAACCCTAATTCCTCTACTGATGATAATCATATTAGTACAAACAAAGCTAATTCTTCTTCTCCTTCTTCATCCTCAAAACTAGCAAATGATTATGATCTCAACACAATTAATACTTCAAACCCCATTTACATTCCTAATTTCCAAATGAAAGAACCCTTAAGAAGTAGCATCAACAATAATAATCGTCCTGGAGAAATTACGAGTCCTGATGATGATTATCAGTATCAGAACAGTAATGTGATGCTTGGCAATTATCGCGATGATGATATGAATATTGTGGTTCATGATGAGGGAGATGATGAAATGAATTGTTGTGCGGACGATGTCTTCTCCTCCTTCTTGAATTCTTTGATCAATGAAGACATGTTCATGAATTGCCAAAATCAACACATCAATGGTACATTGCAAGATTTTGATCCTTTTATGGCTTCATCTACACCTTCATATGATCAAAATAATCTCAAGAGAATGGATGAATAATGAAAGTGTTTGATTATATATATATATATATATATATGCCTTGGTAATTAATTATCTTCACATGTTTGTATATATATATAAAAAAATGGATTCTTATATTGATATTTGTAAGTCAATACAATTTTTCTTCTCTTGGTGATTTTCTAGATACACTATATTGTCTTAAATTTTTAATGTGATTTATAAGTGATGATCAATCTTACTGATATTGTTACACAATATGTATGTGTGTGAGGGATGCACATATGGACATACTATAAGTTATATATTTTATAATATTAATAATTACTCCCTCCATTCTAAATTAGTCGTCATATTTTTTCATTTTAAAAATGTATCTGATTAATTTTTGAAACTAAATTAGACTAAATCAACCTGATATTTTAAATTTAAGGAGTCACAATGAACCAATAGCTCATGCATAGATTATAGGACTATATATCTAATAATTTCCGGACAATAAAGTAATTCCTAATTTATCTGCTTATAATTCTTCACTATGCTAATTGTTGATCGATTAATATATGATAGCAAAAGTGAATAACTAATCGAAAATTAAGATGTATTTTGATAAATATTTGGTGATAAATTACATAGAAAACTCATACACCTGATAATTCAGATATAAAACTCAAAAATTAAAATATTTTAAATGTATTTTCGACCCGTCAACTCTTTCTTCAATTGACAAGCATTTTGCTACATCTTCCATTATGTTTGATAACAACATGAAAATACTACATTTCGACCAAATATTCACAACTACCAGTCTTTTTATTTATTTATTTAATATACTGCACATGTGATTGGTAGGTAACTAACTCTACATAATATGCATTCATAATTTCTTGTGCAATTTTAGAGTCAATAATAATTCTTTAACTCAAAGGCAAAACTAAGATTTTGAATTTATAAAATTTCAAATTTTAAAACGGAAAAGTTATATAGTTGGTCGCTCAAAAATATTAATAGTCGACTATACACATACAATATTATATATCCGTCTGCTATTTTTTTGTATTTTTTGTTAATTACTATAAAAAACATGATTTTCCGATTGATATTATATTGTTATTAGAAATGTGGGATTTTCTACAAAAAGTTCATCAGGAACGTTTCCAATGAGCTAGGTTATATTTTTTTAAAATAAAATAATTAATAAATAAATAGTGGGAATGATTATAATATTGAATTGAAATGATTTATATGGAGTAACTATATGGTTAGTAGTAAGAATATATATCCGACACCCGCTTATTTTGGACTAAGACGTAGTTATTATTATTGTAATAATCATAGCGAGACGTGTTATATATAATGGTCTGAAATTAAATATAATTATGTGTAGCATGCACTGCATTTTTAGTACATATATAATTAATATGATCATATAACTAGTCAAAACTACAAGTTGACATTTAGGTAGCTAACATATGCGTTCAACTAATTGATTTAATCTACTAATTTAACAAAAAAAGTAATAAAAGAAGAAAAAAAATGATTACCAGCCAACCATTTTAAAAAAATATATAGCTTGAAGAAATAAAAAAAAAATGTAGTCAACAAACACATAATAATATAGAACTATATATACATGAGAGAATATATGTGTTATCTAGAGTTTCAAAAATATATGAAAATAAAGACATGAAAATTTTGTTTCTAATTAATACCATTTTACTAGCTCTAGGATTAAACAAGATTAGTGACAAACAATTTCTATCAATAAGAACAAAAAATTCATCGTTAATCTTATCTAACAGTGAATAATACAAAAAAATATGTCAGCTATAGACTATTTAGAGACAAATATGAAAAAAAAATCTACAAATTAATTAAATTATTTAACTCACCCGGAAAAATCGCAGCCATTGCCATATTTTCAGAGAGAAATACAAATTGTAAAATAAAATTGAAAATTTTGTAAATGGAAAAACAAATGAAATTTTAGGAGAAAAAAATAAGGAATATTAGGTTTCATTAATTTGAAACCAACTACTAGAAGAGAGAAATATATAAGAATAATAAAAGGAGCTTCCAAGTTTTAAACCACTATTTATATTGCATGGGTTTAGTAAAATAACAATAAAATGACAAAAAATAAATAAAAATGAGCTAAGTCAATGATATTAGGGAACTAATTCTAAGTTGAATATTAGTTGTAATATAAAAGATATTTTGGCTATTTATGACCAAGAATAATGGAGCATTGTGAAAGTTCTTATTTTTTTTCCTAGAGAAGAAAATTTATATTTGTTTGTAATTTTTTCTTATTATCAATTAGTGATGTTCCTTTTTTAAAAATATTTAATTTCTATTATTTCGCTTTTTTATAAGATTGACCGATAGTTCTTATATTTAACTATGAAGATCTTGGTAAAAATATTTCAGATCGATTTTTGGTTAAAATCAAAATCAAAGAAATTTAATTAGTTTTTAAATTATTAATATCTAATTAAATAAAATATTATACACAATCATCGATTTAATTGTTATTGGTCGGTTCAGTTTGATTTGATCTTGAAGAAACCTAATAATATTTCTCTCTTCATTATCATTATTTCTTCATAGATTTCTTCTTCAGCTTGAGCTCTACTTAATATTGGGGGCCAAAAGAAAGATATTGGGGGCCCAAATTAAAAGCCCATACCAATGAACAAAAATCGGACTCAAATTTTGACCCGAAAAAACCCAATTTCAATTAACTCCATAGATTTCTTCTTCAGCTTGAGCTCTACTTAACCTGCAAAAACCCCTTTTACCAAGATTATTTTTTTATCAAATTAAAGTTCCATTTATTCTTAATTTTTAACTAATTAGTTGCATTTGTGTCCTAATTTGCTCTTAATTGATGTTAATAATAGTGAAAAGTGAAGCTTTGGTGCAACTTAAAGTTATCAGGTCACGAGTTCGAGCGGTGAAATGAGTGTAAGCTCCTTTTCTATTATAAAGTAGTGTTTTTAAACATTATTGTTTTTTTTGTATGCTAAAAAAATTAAATCTTGATATCTTGATTCTGGTGCCCTGTAAAACTGATGGAATCAATTTTATTTTTTTAAAATTTTAAAAAAATTGACTATTGCATAGATGGAGATCTGTTAGGAGATAAATTTGACTATTGCATGTTTAGTCATATGTATTTGTTTTACTCCCTCGATTTCAACTTGCTTGTCTTTTTTTGACTTTGACACATAGCTTAAGAAATTAAGATATTTGAATTGTGTGGTCTTAAACTTAAGATATGTAGAATGTACCGAAATGTAGTTCAATCTTGTGGTGTTAAACATGTCATGTCGAAAGTTGGAATTAAAGAGCTGTCGCAAATCAAAAAGGGAAGAAGGGATTTTATTTTTTTTGAAATGGACTAAATAGGGAAGTAAGAGAAACAAATTGGAAGGGAAGGAGTATTTTCAATGTTGATGATAGAAGTTAGCAAATAGGTTATCTGAGAGGAAGTTACTTGTTTTCGTTCGCGATTTGTTGTACTCCAGTCTTTTATTATGAGGAAAAATAAAAGTAAAAGAGTGGTCTTTTGCTTTACAGAGTTACCCGGTACTTGTGCTGGTGGGAGGTAGTTGGTACCTTGTGGAATTAGTTGAGGTGCACAAGCTGGCTCGTATATCATGGTTATAAAAAGAAAAATCTTTAAAGATGATTGTTTTTATCTTAGTTGCATAGGTGGATTATGTTATTAGTGTCTAGTGTTAAGTCTTACATCAGGGGGATGTGGTGACTTTGGACTCCTTATATGGACTTCGGCAATCATCCTTCGAGCTTTTGGGATTGAGTTAGGCCCAAGATTCATTTTTTTACGTCTCGTTTATGTTAAGCAGACGATTTGGTCTTGTTTCTCCCATTTATTCCGGATTACACTTGAAGAGTGCACTTTAGTAATCTGGTTATGTTTTAGCTTGTTAGAGAACTCCTTTTGCAATCTGCAATTTGTTTTTTCCTATTTGCAACTCCTTACAAGTCTTGTTTCTTTCGAATCTTTGTTTTATTCGTCTAGATTGACCCTTTTCGGGTTCAGGTGGACTACTCTCTTGGATGTGCTTTTGATATTGTTGAAGTCCTTGATTCTTCAGATTAAGGAGATTCTTCGTAGCTCAGGCGTTTGACATTTCCTCGGAGAATCAGGAGTACAGGATAACAGGAACTTTTCGGAAACTTAGTTCTATACCATGCCCATATTTTCCGATATACAGGAAACAGAATTAAGTGGCACAAAAGAAGTTTTCTTGTCTGCCATCCGCTATGCCACTTCAACTGGTGATTCTTTCCCTCAATTCGAGGATGATCTAAGAACCTCAGCTCAAGAACAGGTTGAGTTCATGCTCGAGGACGATGAAAAGATTCCCCTGGTCATAGCTGATGATGAAATAAAAGTGGAGACCAGAATTGTGGTGTCTAAAATCTTTTCTTCTTTTGAAAATGAATTATTCTCGTTGATTTTGGAACCTGACATTGCGAACATGGAGATGGAAAAGAATATAATGCGGAGTCTATCTGACCTCGAATGGATGCACAACACTCTTTTGAAGATGGATCTCATGAAGGACTTTGTCACTCACTGGTCTAATATATCGAGTAATTTACTGAAGGTCATCGAAGATAAAAGACTTGATTCTGTCATGTGGGATTTGAAGATAAAGTTAATAGAAGTGACATCAAAAGTATTAGAAGCAGTAGGTTACGGAACTGTAGTTCTTCCAGCAGAAAGTCGAGTAGAATTGCTCAAGACATGGCTTCCATACATAAGAAAAATGAAGTCCCTTTCCGATGAAATGAGCACAACGGAGGCTGCATTTCCATACAAGATGAGCGATGACCTTTGCCAATGTGTCGAGGGAGCAATAGTTTCATTGGTTTCAGCATTACCGTCAAATGATCAAGCTGACATTCTAGCAGATTGGATAAGTGCTGAACAGGTTAAATATCCAGACCTTAGCGAGGCTTTTGAGATATGGTGTTACAGAACCAAGTCTGCACAACGAAGATTAGACGAGGCTTTGACAGAGTCAGCAATGCCATTGCCATTGGCATTGTCACCCTCTACTTAATTTCTGAAGACAAAACATCGCCTCATAAACACCTTTGGCTATTGCTGGTTCTTGTAGTAGCGTGCTCAACATATTCCCTGGTGAGTTCGCTCTTCGAGAAAATATGATGTTTTTGTATCTATAGTAATTTGATTTGTAATTGTAACCTGCTTATTTAGTTGTAATTGGAAACTTCTTTCATATAATAGACATCTAAAGATAAGAAATGATTTATTTCTCCTCTGATTCCTATCGAGTTGTCCAAAGGCTTCTCTTTTGACTGTTCTCGTTGGGGCGTTAAGCCTAGGTTTGGTACCTTTGCTTGGTGCGAGTGTTTTTCTATCAATATCCAGTGATCACGAAGAGAATGGGTAAAGAACCTTTAACTTTAGAAGTGCTCAAACAATGACTCTAAAACCATTGATCTACTCATTGTATTAAGCTAATGTTCCTTGATATGTCATTGTTACTCCATGTATTGCAATGCCCCCATCTTTCTCCTTTGAATAACAGCATTTGAGTCGAGTGTCTTTCGGAAACAGTCTTTCTATATCCACAAGGTAATGATAAGGTCTACGTACATTTTATCCTCGTCTTATGGGATTTCACTGGATATGTTGTTGTTGTGAATAATTTGCAGCAAAGATAAAAAGATTGGGCCTGTTTGGAAATGATTGGGCTTCTGGATGTGCTAGGCTATTTTTATGTTTTCCATATAGACGGTCGGTATCTGTTTTGAGATTCGACTAATTTGGATTCGGGTTAAAAAGTCTTTATTTTGAGGGTAACACTTTCCTGTTAAAAGATACTTTCAATTAATTTAAATTTATGTCGAAACATTTTATTTTGGGATAAAGCGATTTATACTAAAAATGATTTTATTTAAAACTCATCGAACTCAAAATTTCTGGCTAAGGTTGAAAAAGTACTTATGAGTTACGACTAATAATAACATTTGATAGTAGAATGATTTAGTATAGATATTAGACACCGAGTGATTTTATTTTTTTATTTTTTAGTGAAACTCAATGTTTGAGGGACCACATATAGGGTCATAATTAATTATGGTGTACACAACATTAATGGGATTAATTAGAATTATGAAAGGCAGTGGCTGCACGAGAATCCAGTCATTATCACTAATTCACTATAATTATAATTTTGGTCAAAAAGTACATAATTAATAGTCATATTTTTACTATTTTATTTAGTGTTTCAAATCTTTTTTATAATTCGTTTAATAAAGAATGTCTCATTTCTAATTGGTGATTTTTTAATTCTAATTTTTCACACGACACGTTTAAGATCACAAGATTGAAGGGCATTTTCATACATTTCACATATTTTTAATTTATTAATTTAAGATCACGAAATTCAAAAATCTTTTTTATTTTCTTAAACTACGTGTCAAATCAAAATAAGATAAATTAATTGAAACTTATACCGGGCAAGTGGCCTATTTTTATCTAACTAAATTAATTATAACTTATATATACTATTTTTCATATGGTATTAGGTTTATTTTGTTAACCAATTTGGTATTAGGTTTACTTGTTCTTGCCACTAGAAGTGTAAAATAACACATCTTTAAAATGCATGATCAAATCCAAATTACTTAACTAATTAACCTAAGCTTTTTCAAAATACCTTTTTGTTTCTAGAATGCATGATTATACAACTAGGGACGGATCGAGAGGATTGGTTACACAGTGGTGTATACAGAATTTTCATTAAGCAGTGTCGATATTGGGATATCATCTTCAAACTCCACTTTGTAGGATCATATTGAATATATTGTTATCGTTGGTGTCGGTACTAGAAAAAAAAAAAA